>PVLA01002974.1:0-236379 GCA_004027455.1 Hydrochoerus hydrochaeris
GGCACGGGCTGAGCCACGCCCACCCGGGCCGCGGACTGACACTTCCGCCGGAGAAGCCACGGCTCCAAATCAGCTAGGGCGAGCGTGCGTACGCACTAAACAACGCGCTCACTCCCACTGCGCACGCCCATCAGCGCGATTGGCCCTCCTGGGCCGCCATCCACGTTCCGAGGTCATGGCTCGCGGGCGTCCAGCTCCACGCGCGTGGGTCTCGCTAGGAGATATGTAGGCTGGCGGTTTGTTGGGTTCTGGAGCGCCAACGCCTGGGAGGACGGGGCGCTTCGGAGATCTCCCCTCTCCCGACCTCACGCTCTCTCTGGCATCTGCTGGTGCTGCCCCGGGACTGGCAACCTTGAGGGGAGCGGGTGCCAGCTGAAAGTGAAGGCATGGAAGATTAAGCTGGCTCTAGAAAGGAAGGGGGATCGCGGCGTAGGGGGATCTGCGGAGGGTCCCGCGGAGTTGGTAAGCTTGTCAGCCCACGAACTCTGGTTTCATTCAGTGTCACGCCTCCCTATACTTGGGATCTCCAGTTTATGTCTGACTCCTCCAAACCACAGACTATCCACCTTTCCCTGCTCTCGACCAATGGACTGATGAAAGAAAATCTACCCTGTTCTTTTTGGGTCCCCTACCAGAGGATTAGGTCAAATTGTAGGAGCTTACTCAGTCACTTGGTGGCTAGGTTATTGGTTAAGTCATGCAGGGTAACATTACCAACAGGTAACAAAGTCAGACCCAGATCCTTTGGACTTCAGGGGCTGTGCCAAGGACGGAGAAGCTAGACTTCTCTCTCAAATGTGTGGCCCTATCCCTAATTGAAGCCAGCTTAGACCACAGTGCTGAAGAATAAACCATATGGAATACTGAGAAATGAAATACAGAGATAGAACTCAGTAAATGATCTCAGATAAGACTGTGTCTGGGCTTCAGTTAATTTATCTGGATGAAATATTGCTGGACCTGTTGATTCCCGAGGTCCCTCAGCCCTAATGATGTCAGAATTGTATAGAATATAACTGGTCATTTGCAGGCTGCCATCAGAGCATCACAATCATGTTTTCTGGTCAGTGAAGACTTTCAGATTGATATGCATGGATGCCACAGCTCCAAGGTGAAGTGACCTCATCAATGCTGTTATGGCTTGTGTCTCCAGGTCCTCCCAAAGACTCATACACAGGCATAGGTGAGGCTTTTTCAGGGGTGGCTAGATTTAGAGAATTGGAATCAATTCATGGTGCAGTGCTAGGCTCAAGAACACTAAGATTAAGGGTGCAAGTGCTACCTACCCTGAGTAACTTGGATAAAAGGGGCAGAAAGATGCTTTTAGCGTCCCTTGCTTGTTTCTCTACCTTTTGTGCACCATAAATTGTTTCTCCTCTGCGATGCCTGTCTGCTATACCACTCCTGCCTTGGAGCCAGCCGATTATAGACCGTAACCTCTACAAACTGCAGCTAAATAAACCATTCCTTCTTTATCTTTAGGTGTTGGGTATTTTGTCTCAGCACGAGAAAACTAAGACAATTGCTAATGTGAAACTAGATTTTATGAGGGTAAACTGGCTGGTGCACAAGGATGGAGAAATACTGATGGTAGCAAGAGAGACGACCATGACCTTATCCCCCACCCTGTCTTCCTTCCACCTCCTTTTGACAGTCATGGACTTAACCATATCCCTCAGGAAGAGACTCTTAACTCTTGAGCAAATGTCAAAAAGCTGGCCACTTTCAGAGAAAGCCCTCACAACACATCTGGCTGAGCAGCAGCTTTTGGGAATACCAGAAATTTAATGGAATTTCCATTTAATTTTCCAAAACAAATGTACCCAAAAAAAGAGTGAGGCATTTCAGTCCATTTTAAAGGCAAGTTTGCTGACTTTTACGAAGCCAGAGGCAGGTGGCCCAGAAGCACACTGAGGGGGAGTTTAAGCAAAAGCTGCAGCTCTTGTGTTCCTCTATGGGGCTCTTCACTAGGCAAGTTAAAACATTTCAGAAGGAGGTTCTAGTTGTGTGCAAGTTGGTTTATAGACTTAGAAGCCTGCACTTTCCTGAAGTAGGAGGGAGCATTCCAAAATTTAAGATAAAATCAGAACTTAACAATTGTAACAGACTCTTGAGTGAAAGCATGCAGCCCTGCCTCAAACATTAGAGATCAAATGAGAGGCCAAGTTTGGACAAAAGCTCAGTTTTAGTTGAAATAACCTATCAGTGGTAATATGATATATTTTATGTGAAGTTTCATATAGAAAACAGAAATAGGAATGCATTGAGCTCATCATCCGTCTCAGGTGTTGGAGCTTTAGACTGAATTCTAGATAGGTAACATTCATTTATTCTCATTTTTAAGGTCTCCTGAGATAGAGATTTCACAATTGGCTTGATAAACCACCACAATGTTTAATAACAACTTCAGAATGATTTTTTTGGTCTTTAACAATTGTAACAATTAGCATTATGGAATCTCAGATCTGGTAAATAACCCAAGAAGTTATTATACAAATGATCCTCAACTAACAATGGAATTACATCTTGATAATTCATTAGAAGTGGAAAATACTACAAGTGGAACAAGCATTGAATGCATCTCACCTACTGAACATGACAGCAATACAGCACACTGCAGTGTGTGTCTTTTTTTCTTTGTGGTTAAAGTGAGCTGTGGCTCACTACTGCTGTCCAGCATCTCCAGGAAAAGATCCAAATTCAAAATTCAAACTGCAATTTCTATTGAAAGCAAGTCACTTTCCCGTCATCACAAAGTTGAAAAATAGCCACTCTTTTGAGTTGGTGACCATCTGTATTAGTTTTCCACAAAATTGATGGATTAAAATACACAAATCTAGCTGAGGATTTAGCTCAGTGGCATAAGCACTTGCCTGGCAAGCAAGAGGTCATGAGTTTGATTCCTGGTACAAAAACAAACAAAACCCCACAAATCCATTGCCTGAGAAATCCAACATGCATTTGGATTTCCCAGGGCTAAAAGCAAAGTATTTCAGCGCTGTGTACCCTACAGGAAGCTGTGTACCCTACAGGGGTGGATCTTTCCTTTGTCTTTGCCACTTTTTAGAGGCTGGCATTGTTCCTTAGTTTGTGGCTCCTTCCTCCCATCATCAAAGCCAGCAGTGTTTCAGCTGACTGGCTCATTGATTTTAAGGACATGCAGTAGGGATGTTGGCCAGAGGTATGTGTGAGATGTATATGCAGGAGTAAGGAACTTTTGGAGCCCTGTGTCCAAAATTTGCCAGATTAAAGGATAGCCTGCAGGGCCACAAGTCCAAGTAGGATCAAAACATGTTGCCTTGCTGGGTATGGTTGCTCACACCTGTAACCCCAGCATTTAGGAGGCCAAGGCAAGAGAATCACTGTGAGTTCAAGCCTAGCCTTGGCTACAAAGTGAGTTCAAGGCCAGCCTGAACTGCATAGTGAGTCCCTGTCTCAAAAATAAAACAAAAAAATAATTTCCTTAAGGATTGACTGTTCTGGCCCACTCTTCCCCATGCTCTGATTTATTACTGAGATTGGCCTTAAGGTCATTTATGAAGCAGACCACTCTGACCTTAGCTTGTCCTCCTGTCCTTCCCCTTTCTCCTACATGAACTCCTGCACTGATGTCCTTCCTTTGTCAGTTAGCCTAGGTTCCTGGTTCTATCAATAAAAAACCACAGAAACTTCAGGGCTGTCTTGAGATTCTCTTATCCTGAGGGGCCTTGGTTAAGGGCTGTCCTTCTGGGAGAGTTCGAATTGGACATTGACTCCAAGTAATCTTTCATTCTTTGCACCATGCCACAGTCGTGAACTGTGACGTGATTGCATTTGATAAACCAAGATCATCTTCCCTTTTTAAGGACTATCACTTAATTACATTTTAAAAAATCTTATTTTCCATATAAGCCGAAGTGTTTACAGGTTCTGGGTATTAGACTATAGGCATCTTGGGAAGGAAGAACATAATTTTCCCTACTACTATTAACTCTTCCAATGTCTCTTTCAGATCTAGAATCCTCTCTGTAGCCCCCTAAGAGTCAAATGGAATAGAGGGGGATAATCTCCTAAATTAAGGAGAAAGGGATGCAACAATAATGGCAAAGGTAACAGGCAAGTGAATGATAAGGGAAAGGGAGGTTAGAGCAAGAGGGGAAGGAGGAGGAAAAGACATGAGAATTTTCTATTACAGATGGCAGAGCTCAAATTTAATATTCCTTCCAAGGTACTTGTTTGGTTCAAATCTACATTAAGACCCTATCTAGAAAAAAAGAGTTTGTATATGTAAACAATTGATTTGTAAATTACCCCTGAGAAAACCAAACAAGGATTAAATATATTCAACTACATATAAGACTCTTAAGTTCTAGGGCTGGGGAAACAGCTCAGTAGCACAGCACCTGCCTGGCAAGTGCAAGGGCCTGATTTTGATTCCTGGTACCAAAAAAAAAAAAAGGAAGAAAAGAAAAAGACTCCAAGCCCTGGGAGTATAGAATGATTGATTATAGAATGATTATGCTAAAGTAGCATAATTAAGACGCAGGCCCAGGTTAAAATTCCAAAAATAATAAATGATTAACATAAGACCCATTTAGTGCCTGAGAAGTTTTGCTTCTAACCAAGTTTGGTTTGGGCCCTGAAAAGCCAGCTGACTGATACCCAGGGTCTCAGTTGTGCACCTGTCTGGAAACCGTAGGGACCAGAGGGAGTCTGTTGCAGAGGTGTGTGGCCCTAGTCCTCACAATGGTGGAAGAAGATTGGACCACCGTGTCCCTATTCTGCGTGGGGAGCCCGATCCTTCCATATTTAAGTCTGACTAAACTGAAAAGCCTCCTGTTGTAAATTTGGAGAACCACTAATTTCTGGCACTGTCAATAGCCTCTCACATAACTTGGGCAAATTACTCATTTTGGTACATCATTTCCAAAATAAGCACAGTAAATCTTGCTCAACCCACTCTTCAGTTGGTTTGAATAGGAAATAAAGACAGCATGAAATCTCTTTGGGACAAATGAAATGTCATAGAAAATCATGATGATGTGCTAGTTATTATTAGTATTCCTGAGGTGGGCTGGCAACTTCCTCTTCTCCTCCAGATTATTAGCAGTGGGAGAGGATCAAATTAGGGTTATAATCAAGTGATTTGAAAGCTTCACATTGCCCTTCAGTATATTTTCATGAAAAGGACCATTTTGTATGCATAGAAATTTCCTAAACCTCTAGGAATTACTGTGAATTTAGAAGGTGGGCTGTTTCAACAATGACAAAGGCAGCTTCTTTAGTCACACACATGCACACACGCACACACACGCGCGCACATACAGAATGAGAGAAAATTAAGACAAACCAAAATATTTTTTTAGTCTTTTAATGAATTCCCAAAAAAGACTCTGGCAGAAAGCTCATGGAGATGGGGTCAAGGAACAAGAACAGAAATAGTATGGTATGGTACACTTACAAAGAAAAAACAAGACACTATCACACCAAAGATACTTACTGTGAACAAATCAGGAACAAAAGTATCTCAAGGCTAAAGCTAATGGGCCACAGCTCAGATATGAGTCAGCAACAAAAGTCATTTTACCAGTTAGGCTCAGGAGTGAATGCATCGCTAATAATAACTTATGCTGATGTTCATGGGTTAACTTACAATGTTCTGCCAAGGCCTTTTTGTACATCCAGGCATTGTCTCATTTAACCCTATAGGTAAATGCTATCATCACTCATATTTTACAAATGAGGAAAGTGATGATCAGAGAATTGAGATGCTTGCACTAAGTTTCAGAGCCATTAGGTGGTAACTTGAGCTGACATCTGTCACCAAAGTGTATGCTCTGAATGAGTACAACAGTCAGTTGCTGCTCAGAGAGCATCCTGCCCACACAAAGTGCAGGCTGCAGTTGTGCAAACCTTAAGAGGTCTCAAAGGAGAGCAGTAAAGGAACAGAATTATCTAACCTGGGGACGAGAAAGTGAGGTGCGATCCAAAGCAATGTTAACGTCTCTGATGGCAACTAGGATCAAGGAATAGAAAATTTGTGCAGGTGGTTTGGGAGAGCAAAGGAAAATTCACAGTAAACTAAAATCAAATTGAGATTGTTTCTAGAAGTGAAGGCTGCTAATATTGGTGGCAGCTGTGAGGTGCACTACTTAAGTGAACCTGCCGTGGGGAGCGTAATAAACTGGAAGGCTCCAGTTATCCCCCCTTGAGTCTGCCATGGTGCTCAGGCCCTGGCCATGCTTTCCTCCCAGGCTGCCCCTGGCCAGTGACTGAACATAAAGGCATCCTTAGAGTTGGGCCATTTCAGTCCAGTGAGGGACTCTTAGCAGCCTGGAGGCCTCCCTACCTGAGACTCTCAGTACTCACTGCAGGCTGAAGCTTTTTCTTGTTTTGTTTTCTATCCAATCCTTCCTTCTCTTTATTCTTTTGAAGGTGTCAGACCTTGTGGGCTGGAAGGTCCCACCTTCTCCTGATCCATATACCTTTAACATGGTGTAGTTCCCCCCAAAAAATCTCTTACATGTATAATCCTGTTTTGGTATCTCTTTCCAGAGGGCCAAAATGACCCTCTGGATGTGTAGTGCAGGAAGTCATAACACCTTTGATGTTTACAAGCAGACCTGGCAACTTCCCAAATGAGATATTTTCAGTGCTGGTTCTCAGGGCCCCAAAGAAATTGTCCATCTTCTCCTAGGCTTTGATTCAATGAATCTTGTACAGTATTTAGCACTGAAATATAACAGCTTGAATGCTCCTAGCTTATTTTAATACATAAAATACTATAATAAGGCCTGAGAAATATGACCCGAAGGCATTTGTCTGATAGGAACTCAGAATACATTTGCCATGATGAGAAAATAAAAAGTGCCTAAAATGGCTTGTTCACCATCCTTGCCACATTCTCTGATCTGGAAGCCACACAGGAGTAGACTTGGTAGCACAAGGCTGGCAATCTGAGGCCTGCGCCCTCCCGAGCCAGACTGGGAGTGTCCTCAGGGTTCCCACAGTGGCATAACGAATCATTGCAAGCTTCCCCACAACCCTAAAGAGCCACAAAGCCTATGGCTCAACTATTTACCCTGAATATATTAGGAGTCGTTCCCTGTATTGAGCCTCAGTCATTAGCCTTCTAAGACCAATAATTAGACATCCTCAGACAAAGAGCAGATGGAGTCAGAGCTTTGAAATATTCTTTGTAGATAATAAGATGTTAAAAACAAAACCCAAGAGTATTTTGCCTTGCTTCTAAGTAGCCACATGATTATGGGTAAATTGTTTAAACTGCCTAGATCACCCCAAAAAGTCTTTGCCTTGAGGCTCAACATTATAAAGTCATTAAAGTTATGATTCTCAGCCCTGTTAAGGTGCCAAGGTTATTCTTTTTTTCACCTAACAACTGTACCTCAGAAAATACCCTTCCATGTGAGTTTGATACACTTCCCTTACATTCAGGAATTAGACAGACTTTCCTTATGTGCATACAGAAATTGTCTCTCAGAACACTGTGTCAAGAAAGTGAAATCCTTGTTCTCACAGGAATAATGTAAAGAGCACCATGGTAATATGACATTGAATTGGAAGTCATTTGCTAAAACATCAGTTTCAGAGACAAACACCTCTACTACTTAACAATCACAGACAATGATCACTCTAAACCAAAATCCTTTTCCTTTCCAAAAAAAAAAAAAAGTCTGAATATAATGAATGGTGAAACACATAGAGCACTGAGCTGTAAAGGCTTAACCTGCTCTCCTGAGGCCCTGGGGCCAGCAGGCTTCTCTCCCACTCTGCTTTCCCCTTGCCTGGAGGCCCTTTTCCCTTCCTCTGCAGGCTGGGAACTTAGCTAAAACACTACATGTAGGCAGTGAAGGGCAAGACAAGGCAGAGAATGCACAACCCAAGCCACCATTTGCCAGCAGAGTGGCCTAAGGCAGAGTCAAAACCTAGGATAGTCACAGTGGCAGGCAGTGTGTGCATTAGGTTGATGAAGATAAGTCATGCTGAAATTTGAGAAAGACAGGCTTCACTAAGTCTCAAAAATTTACACTCAGGATAAACTTCTAAAATATTTCTTCAGGAGCTGAAAGTGTGGCTCCCTAGTAGAGTGTAGGCAAATATGAGTTCTTGGGTTTGACTGAGAGAGAAGTAGAAAGTAGGAAGAAGGGAAGGGAGAAAAAGATAGGAAGGGAAGAAAGAAAATATATATTTTTTCATTCTTGTTGTTAACTTGCAGGACCATTAGATTTGCCTTCTTTTACTGTACGTGAATAGTATTTACAGAACCTTGTGGGTTACACAGAATTTTTATGGACTTGTTTGGGAGCTGTTCTCCCATTGCTTTAAACCCTAAACATGATATTCTTTCTATGGTAAAAAGAAAAATCTTACAAACAAGATTTTAGCACATAAGCAGATATCTTAGATATAGGTAGATGCAGTTATCTACCTATATACAGCATGAAAACTTCTACACATTTGCTCCTTAAATATATATATGGAGTGACCCACACTATGGGCTGAAAAAGCATTCTCAGTTCTTTGGAGAAGACAGGGTATAAGTGAAGCACATACATGGGGACATAGGCAGGGCTATATTGTAACTTCCATGAAACCTCTGAACACTTGCTTTCACTGAACCCTTCTCCTCTTAAAAACACTAGATATTATACAAGTGTGCCAAAATAATGAAAAATAGAAGCCAGGCTGGATTATATTCTCTTTTGATTATGTGGCCCTTCAGAGTATTGTGAACTCCAGGCATTGTGTTAACTGTGTCTCAGAGTGAATCAGCCCTGAAGGAAAGGGAATAGGAGGTTTTGCACAAGGGACACTTCAGGTGACTCTGAAAGGACAGGCAGGAATTACCAGAAGTACAAAAGGGAAGTAAAAAAGCACAGGCGAAACTTTAGAAATATGAAGACCAAGACACAAGGCTTCACAAGGGACTCTAAATGGTAAAAATCAATTTGGAACAGGCAGGCAGAGGCCAAAATGTGAAGAATCTTGTGTGCTATTCTAAGAACAATTGGGAATTAACAGGCTCAGGTGGGGAGTAACACGTCCCAATGTGCCTTACAGAATGACTACACTGGAGTTACTACAAGGATGAGGGACTACTTAAGAGACACTGAAAAGAACCTATGTGAGAAGTAATGACAGCCCTAACACACTGCAAATGAAAATGAGGAAGGTTCCCGTGGACATAGGCTGGTAAATGGGATAGGAAGGAGGAGGCAGAAGACTTAGTTCTTATTTATCCCCATCTTAGTTCTCCCTTTAGTGCTTGATGACTCATCAAACGAAACAAGTCAAAGCAACCAGCCAACTCAGATATGGGAAGCAGTCTCTGTCTGCAGTATTTTCCCAGATAATGCTGACTGAACTAATTCCTCCTGACTTTTTTGCCCTCATCTCAAATCTTTCTACCCCATTTAAATCCAGTTCTCCACCTTTGAGCCCTATCAGTGTCTTGTTTACAATTTTACACTTGATCTCTGACCCAGTCATGAACACAAAGTAGTTCTGGCCCTTGGATCCAGCCCAGATCAGTCAGCACCCTCTAACCTGCACTCGGAAGGTATCAGGTTTTTCATAAACTGGCAAATATGGCATGGCATAGATAGGGAAAAGGTGAGGAACAGTTCTAGGGAAGATGATTCCTTTACTTCTCAATGTGTTGAATCTGAGGTTCTAGAAGGGCAGTCCAATAGACAGTCTTCAAAGCAGCCACAAACATGGTCCTAGAATTTGAGTCAGGGAAGAAGGTGTACACACAGAAAATAATTTACACAGTAGGTTTCACCATAGCTTTAGAAAGACCACCTGCAAGGCTGGCCCTTGGCTGTCATCTAAAAAATCGATGGAGAATGTCCTGGCTATTCTCCAACAGATAAGCTTATCCCTCTGTGCCTAAACTGCTTGTGCAAACAATGTGACTTATGCTCATTTATTTTCCCTCTGGGAGTCTGGAATTTTGATACTTGCTAGATGATTCTAGCCCCCATTCAAAACCTTGGGCCCCAGAACTGAACTTGTCTGGTAGACGATTCTTTTGTTGTCATGATCAGTGCTGGAGGAATTGTCTCTTGTGTGACTTCACTGGAATAGGACCCCTAGAAGCTTGCCAGGCTTCCTCTGGATTTAGTTCCATGCACTTTTCTTCTTTGTTGATTGGGTTTCTGTCCTTTCCCTGTAATAAATCTAAGTTATTAGTACAGTTATATGCTAATTCCTGTGAGTACCAGTGAATTCACCAAAACTGTGGATGGCCCTGAAGCTCCTTAACATGGAAATTTTCACTTCTAATCAACTTTGGCAAAATAAAATAAGAATCATCAACCTTATGCTAACAATACCTAACAATTCTGTATTGGGAATAAAAATATAATTGAAGCCAGGCATGGGAACATACATCTATAATCCCAGCACTTTGGGTGACTAAGGCAAGACTGCAAGTTTGAGCCTGAGCAATTTAGCAAGACATGGCTTCAATATAAAAAATTAAAAAGTCCCA
The DNA here is from genome assembly GCA_004027455.1 of Hydrochoerus hydrochaeris. Taxonomy (NCBI): domain Eukaryota; kingdom Metazoa; phylum Chordata; class Mammalia; order Rodentia; family Hydrochaeridae; genus Hydrochoerus; species Hydrochoerus hydrochaeris. Next base: position 10,496 of record PVLA01002974.1, read on the forward strand.
GTGTGCAGTGGCTGCAGACAGCAACCTCCTCAGTAGTGTACTCAGCCTATTGCTTGTATGGGCTGCCCCAAGGGACCTTCGAGACACTGCTTCCCATGGATGTTTGCATATCTGACCACCTGCTACCCCCAATCCAGGCTCCAGACTGGCATTCAGGGTGCCTTTGGGAATCCCCAGGGCACAGTGGCAAGGGTTCACATTGGACAGGTCATCATGTCTATCTATGTGTACCAAGCTGCAGAACAAGGAGCATGTGATTGCAGAACAAGGAGCAAGTTCAAGTTTCCTGGGCGCCAGAAGATCCACATCTCCAAGAAGTGGGGCTTCACAAAGTTCAATGCAGATGAATTTGAAGCTATGGTGACCGAGAAATGCCGCATTCCTGATAGCTGCAGGGTGAAATACATCCCGAATTACAGTCCCCTGGACAAGAGGTGGGCCTTGCACTCCTGAAGGCTTCCACTGCCCCACCCCCCTCTAGCAAGCTCATCAATAAATCTTATCTCTGCTCTAAAAAGTAAGTATTTTAAATAAATGAATAAATAAGGGCTGGGGATACAGCTCAACGTGAAAGCTCCTGTGCTCATGAGGGACCCTAAATGGTAAAAATCAATTTGCAAGGCAGGTGCTTATGCCGCTGAGCTAAATCCTCAGGCCTAAAAATCAATTTGAAACTGGGAAAACACAACAAAAGTCATTGCTTCACTCACAATTTTCACAGTTAAAGTAACCAGTTTGGGTAAACTGATCTCGACTTGTTAAGAGTACAAATATTATTCTCCCTTACCCAAAGATAAAAATGAAGATACCATGTTCCTATTGCAAAAGTACACTGGGATAATAGGAAATGCAATCAAGGGACAAGGGTGACACTCAAGGGAATATTAAAGAGGCTCCCAACTCTGTTAAGAGCGAAATATTTTTAGTTAAGATTCCATGAGGCCTGGGGATATGGCTTAGTAGTAGAGTGCTTGCCAGCACATGCATAAGGTCTTGGGTTTGGTATCCAGCACAGAAAAAAAAAAAAAAAATTTTCCTGAAAACAAAACAACAAAAATAAATAAAAAGAAATTATAACAAAAAAGAGGGGAAAATTATTCCATTTGTAAATTAAGAATACAAGATTTCTGGCATTGGATATGGACCTCAAATAACACTGTTAATAAGCTAATGATCTAAAAAGCCCTTGGCCTGCTGTAGAGACCCATGACTGTTCAGCATGACAGTCCTCGAAGCAAGCAGTAAGCCACGTTAAAACCAACCCATTCACATGCATCCTCTCAATCCCCTGCCCGCCATCACCATTACCTGCACCAGCAGGGAAACCTCCCTTCATGCCTTGCTGAAGGTGGCCCTAACTCAGAACCTGTATCAGTCTAGTTGGCTGACCAATTTACTCTACATCCAGATAAATGAGTCAACAAAGAGAAAGCTCATGAGGTTCATTGTTGCTATTATTCATCCTGCTAGGCTTGTGCAGCAATGCATGCCATGCATTCAGTACCAGTAATAAAAGTGTAGCACTGCTTTCCTTTTGGTTTGATTTTTATTCTTTTTCACTGACACTGAATAGAAGCTTCTTTTATTGTTTGTACCATAAACTGCAGGATGATGAGGAGGGACAATTAAAGCTGATAAGGTCCAAGACAATAGAAGACTGCATGCTAACCAGAACCTGGACTTAGCTGACTTACAGTATTTTACAACACAGAAGTTTTACGGGTGATTTTGGATTGCTTCTCACTGAGAGAGATGAACATGTTTGACACTGCATAGAAAATAGTTGGATTAGGTTAAGTAGGCACATTTTTACAATCACATGTATAGGAGGCAGTGTGTATGTACTGACAGCCAAGAGGATTACTCCAACCTCACATGAAGTGTTAATAGAAAACACACACACACACACAAATGCACATGTACACATATGAAGTGTTTATTTTCCAGAAGAAGGGCCAATTCAGTCTTCAGAGATTTAATATTCAAAATTTGCTAAAAGTAATTATGGCTGTCCCCAATTATAAGGGCAGTATTAGCAGACAATAACAAATATTCACTGAAAAGGACTCACAGTCTGACTCTAGAGGCTGGGAAAGAATCCCTGCTGACACTCCTCATTATGTCCACTAGAACACAGAATGATGCTCTTAATGACAAGACAGATCTGGCTTTCTAGTAAATCATGTTAGAACACAAACACCCAGGTTTCTGACTTCTAGTGTTACACAAGATTGAGGGAGAGGCTCCAAGAGGCCTCCTTCATGTTTCCACAGATTCCTCTTTCCTTAGCCACAGATTATTCAAATGGAAAGATACATCAAGTTTAAAAATTGATTAGATGCTCTCATCTGGGAGCAAGATATATGAAAATGCCTCAGACTCAGCTTATTAACTCATTCTTAACACAGCACCTTCAGATGCCCCATTCCATTTCAGTTTCTGGAATCATCATCCAGATTATGCTTCGTGTCTTTCAGATATTCTCCATTCATGAGATGCAGAAGATTATCTGCATGTGGAAATTATGGTAATTATGAAAAAATTATATACCAAAGTTAAAAAATTTGAAAAATATCTTCAGGAAGAAGTAAATTGGACTGCATTTCTACTTCTCCAGAATGAAGTATAGTGAGAAAAGCACAAGCTTTGGAGGTAAATGGCTATGCAGTAACTTAATCTCTTTAATTCTGCCAGTTACTACACTTCAAGATGTTGGGAGGTTTAAGGTATGAATCCATGTTAAATACTAAAATGAACATGACCTAAAAAGAATAAGAATCATAACAATACTAAGCCAGACATGGTGACACATGCCTGTAATCTCAGAACTCAGAAGGCTAAGACAGGATGACTGCCTCAAACGCAAGGTCAGTCTGGGCTACATAGTGAGTTCAAGGCCAGCCTGGACGATGTAGCAAGACCTTGTGTAAAAAAAAAAACAGTGTGTAGTCAAGAAGCCTACTAGCAAGAATGTAAAACAATACCAGCTGCAAGTAGAAAAATCTGGGAAATAATAAAACAAGATAAAAGAATATAAACCATGGGAGAGCAGCTGGGAAGCTGGCAATCTCAAAATAGAAGTCTGAAAGAGAGTCACACTATAAAGAATAAGCTCCGTGGACCTGACATGGAACATAATATTCAAGTGAAGCATTTCAGACCATTTGTTTCTTTCTGTATTAGAACCACAAAGGGTACAATCATTGCTAAATAGAAGCTACAAATAGATAAATGGGCTTTTGTATCTATCAGCCTTGTTTACTGGGAAATGAATAAATACATTAAAGAAAATCCTTCTTTGTTCTCAACTGGGATGCCAATTTACAAAATTCATTAAGTTGTACTGCTGCTGTCAGGGAATTTTCCATGTAGTACACATCCTAGTTCTGTTTCAAGTGCCTATTTGTGATCTCTTCTCATGTTTGCAACACTATCATATCTTGTAAAAAGCCAAGTCAAACAAAGAATCAATATACTTTTATTCTTAATCCCTACTTTATTTGCATTTCCTTTATTTGTCCAGAGTTTTCCTGAATGGACCAGAGGAGTTAGGCTTTTCTACAGAATATCCCATATAAGAAATAAATGCTCAATTTAGTGTCCCATCCTCTTGGGAACAAACACTAACACTGAAACGTGCAAGATGCATGGATTAGTCCATGCATTAAATGTTTTAAATTGCTGTACTTTATTGACACTGTGATTTGTGTCAGCACTCCCTCCTCCACTCAGGGTTCTCTCTTCCTCTATGACTATGTAACTTTCTACCTCTTTGTACTACAGACCAAAGTTCCTTTATTAAAAAAGTTTGACATCCAGTCTTTTCTTCCAGTTTCATTGTCATCATCCTATGTTAAGCAACTAATGATGATGATAATGACTGATAATAAAACTGATAATGATGTTTAATCACAATAGCTCTTTCACCAGATTCTTTGCTTTTCATTTCTCTCCTTTTCATTGTGTTCAGTAGGCTATACCAAACCTATCTTCCTGAAATACGGAAAATGATCTCATTATTTGCCACTAAAATCAACAAGGAATGATTTTAATTATCTAACATCTGTTTGGTAAAATAAAAACTCCTTAGTCTGGTGTACAAAACCATCAAAATCAGGCCCAAATCAACTACTCCTGTGCTCCAAAACTGACCTACCTTAGTTATTTACTCCAACATTGTAACTCTTACAAAAACCTTTCAGTTGGTGTTAAAGGTGCCCCCTAACAACTTAATGAATTAAATATAATCATTGAAAAGAAAAGAAAAAAAAAAAAAACGAAATGAGAAAATATTCCTAAATCTCACAGAATCTGGCCTTCAGATATTGTTCTTATGATTTTGCCCAATTGTTTCTTGGCCTGTTGGCTAAGATCAAGTGATTTTGTCCACGCAGTACCAGCACAAATTATGTTATATATTCACAAGCAAACATGAACGGAACTGTAACTCATAAATTGATTTTTAACTTCTAAGAGCAAATATACCTTTTCCAAGGGGAACATCACCATCAGGGGAAACCTCAACACTTACTGCACCTGCAGTGCTCACTACTGAAAGTCGGGAATGAATGATGCAACAAAAACAAACAAACAAAAATAGCTCACATACAGTCGTTGTTTTAGTATTTATTGGTAGAAATAGATCTTCAATGCATACTTTGTGTTCAGATAAATTCTACATTCTCTTAAGGTTTTCTCTTTCACATTATTTGGAGTTACTTGGTCTCCAAGTGAACTTAATGTGTTATCTATGCATCTGATTCTGTGTAACTTATTTTTAGATTTTTTTAAACTAAATTTGAGAAACCATGCATACTGTATACTTTACTTAACCCAAAGAAATTTTTGCACATTTCAAAAAAAAAAAAGCTGAACTCAAATAATCTGTATGTTCTAAATTCCCCATGTTCCATTTCTGAATAAAGAAATACTCATTCAGTATTACATATTGCTTGCTAATAAATCAGATTGTCAAAGACGCTTCGGTAAATTATCTCTATTTCAAAATTATATCTTAATCTACTTTCAGAGATGATCTTGTCAACATTAAACATTGTGCCATATGCAGTATTAGCCTAAAAGCTTAAATAACAATCAGACTTGCAGTTTTTAGACAGGATATTTTAACCTTAAAATTATGTATCTATATATATATTTACATATGGTATGCTGCATATTATCATTTCAGGTAACTTAAATATAGATAGTAAACATTCTGCCAAACGTTCTTTGAAAGGCTTAGACACTAATGTCTAGACATAGTACTAAGCTTATGAAACTTAAAAACCCAAGTGAAGTCTACTGTATTAAGAAAAGGGAAAGATTTTTAACTCACTGAACTGTGCAGATACAAAAGTGCTTAGCATGACAAAATTACCAAAATAAAAACAATTTAAAGATTATTTGGTTCTAGCAATATTAACTATTCTGTACTTTTGGATAATTTAACATTTTTATTTTAAATTTATATAAATTCTTCTCTTTTAACAAGTTAAAAAAAGCACACAAAAATAGTTCAAACTATAATCTTATTTTTCATCCTGGTTAGCTCATTACAACTCAACAAAAGAATTTTTAAACACTCAGGTCTATTAAAATACAACATTTGAATAGACTCCATCATTTCACCCGTCGTTTGCTATACCGGACCCGGTATATACAGGCTGCCGGCAGATTGGACAAGTGCAATTCTCTGACAGCCATCGGTCAATACAGTGAATATGAAATTCATGCATGCAAGGTAACTGCCTGAGCTTGTTTCCAGTTACATAGTCACTGATACAAACACTACAAACCTTACCTATTTCACTGTCAATACCACTATGCCCATAGTTCCGGGTGGAAAGATTGTCAATCTGCTCTTTGGTTAAACCATGTATTTGATCATCATCAGCTTCATTTAATAAAAAGAAGTGAGCGAGGTGAAGAATAGGTAGTGTTCCAGTTTCTACAAAACTGTTTGAATTTTGCAACTGCCTAATACTCCTACTATCACTGCTTCTATTCTGAGGCTGGATGGACTCACTTTCACCTAGCATTTCAGTGCTGTCTCCTTGGGCTTGCCTGTATTGAAAGGAACTTTCACTGTGCAGGCTGTTGTAATCAACTATACCTAAACTACTCAGTTCTGGCAAATGCTGACCATGTCTCTGAATCTCTGACTCTGACTCAGTCTCCATTAGAGAACTCAGTTCTCCAAACCCTGTCATGATCTGCCTAAAAATCGACCGAAGAGCCATGGAGGATGGCTCAACAAGCTCACTGTCAGAAATCCTCCGAAGAGGAACTGTTATGGTACTAACATAGGTTCTAATGCCTGAGCGCTCCAAACGAGAAATAGTTCTGCGAAAGCCTCCACTATCACTTTCAATAGTGACTGTGTTTTCTGCTAGCCCTGTTCTAGATCGGGTCCTGTTTGCAATACTATCCCGATCTCTATTTTCTCCAGGACGAATCCTTCTTACTTGAAGGTCCAGTGTAATTGTTGGATGCCTTCTCACAGTGGGTGAGAATCTGTTGGATTCTTCCCCTTCTTCTACTGTTATTCTTGACACAAGTCTTGAATTAGAGAATTGGGAATATGCAGTGCCGCTATGTTCTCTATCTGGATCTAAAAAGACCTGAGTTATACCTCTTCTCCTCACAGACCTCCTAATAGTTTGCTGTGAAGGTCTACTTTCCCTTTGGGAATTATAAATAGTGCCACTCTGTCTCTGAATTGGTGAACGGCTTCTGCTACTGAAAGTAGACTGCAATCTTATTGGCTCTAATCTTTGGTTTGTATTCCTCACTGTAACATTAGTTCTAGCCCCATTTTCCCAAATATGTGCGGCTCCAAATCTCTGCCCCTCCCTTTGCCTGAGTTCACTACCAACTGACTGACCTGCTTGACTATTAGAAGTACTACGAACACCTCCTGTTCTCCCAGTTCTATTTCTTAACCTTCCCAATGTTGAGTGAGATCCACTGACTGAATTCTGCCTCCTTGACCCAAGCCTAGTCCTTGGAATGTTGGAATTACCACCACTGAAATTCACTGAGGTTTGGCTTCTTGTTCTCCTAGCTACAGGACTAGTTGATCTTTGTTGCCTATTTCTAGTATGACCTCTGTTAATATTTGGAAGTGAAATACCCATAACATCTCTCCCATGAATTTCAGATCCTCTATTATCATGATTTATGTGGATTTCCAGACTAAACCGAAACTCTCCACTGCTTGGGTTTGTTCGACTCACAGCTCTCCAAGTTTGGTTCCCATTTTGTCCACTTCGAGTCGCATTGCCAGTAAGACGAAAGGCGTGCAGCCATTCTAGCAAAGAATCTTCATTTGAACTTTCTCTAGGGACTGCTGAGTCTGGAAAGCAAATCAGATGAACTCAAAATCAATTCCTAGGATGTTTTAGCCCTTTAGTGAAAGCTTACAAGAAAAAATTTGTAATAAAGAATACTTATGCATTTTAATGAAAAGTGGTAAAAAAAAACTTGAAATTTGGAAATGAAAAGTATGTACTGTAAGCATATTCTAAAAATTAAAATACTACTTATATAACTATAAAACTTTAAATACTATTTATAAAAAGTTGTGGAGAAATCTTTGCTCCTACTTTGTTATTGACAAAATATTGCAGCAAATGAGAAATAACATCCAACACCAAATTCCATACTTGAATTGTTTTATTCACATACTACTATCAATAAAACACATTGGCAAACTTTATGTAAAATTCATATTAAGCCAACTCAATAAACATTCTTGCAACAAAGTATTTTTTATGATCCTAGGAATTTTATATCTCTGGGAACTACCAAAAATGTGCATCTTAAGAAACTACTATGAATATACTGTTAAAACCACATTAGTTGTCCTTGTGTGAAACCAGAAAACTATAGCAAGTTACTTTATCTATGGTTGTATCTTTGTCGTTAAGTTGGAAATAGTATCAAACTCTCAAGAGGATAAAATAAGGCATTATATACAAAATAATTCACATAATACCTGGAAATTAGAAAACATTCAATAAATGTTAGCTACTAAGTGCCTGCCTGGTAAGTGCAAGGTCGTGAGTTTGATCCTCAGTACAAAAAAAAAAAAGCTACTGTACACAATAAACACATTCTCTCTTCATTTACAGTATAAACTTCATGAAGACAAATATTTTCATCTTTTTTTTTTTTTAATGGTATAGGGGATAAAACCCAGGGGAACTTCACCACTGAGCTATATTCCAGTGTTTTTCTTTTTTTTTTTTGGTATTGGGGATCAAACTCACGACTGTGCACACGCAAGGGAGGCATGTATGCCACTGAGCTAAATCCCCGGCCCCTTATTCCGTCATTTTTACAATTTTTTTAGGGCTGGGGATTTAGCTCAGTGGTGTAAGCGCTTACCTGGTAAGCACGAGGTCGTGAGTTTGATCCCTGGTACCAAAAAAATAAAATAAAATAAAATAAAAAATTCTTAATTTTGAGGGTCTTGTTAAGTTGTCCAGGCATGATTTGAACTTGCAATGCCTCTTGCCTTAAGTTCCCAAAGTACTGGAATTATAGAAGTATGCCACTGTGTTCAGCATTTTTTATTAGTCACTGGTTAATCTCTAGCCTCTTTAATAGTATCTGGTATGAACCAGTCTCACAGTTAATATTGTTGAATGAATCAATGTGGAAATCAGTTTGCCCAAGATAAACTTCTTTGACAATGACATGGACACTGTGCCAAGCCTGAAATTATATATATTTGTAACCAGTCAATCATATGAAGTATAAAACACAATGAAAAGCATTTTGATGCACATTAACTACAGACTTTAACTTTAGAGTTTTTCTCAAAAATAACTATTAAATGAGATTTTTAGTTTCAATTCATTACCAAAATCACTCTCATAAATATTTTTTAAATAATGCAGTTAAAGTCGAAAGTTAAGTCAACAAAATAAAGAGCAACTTTAGCTGGAAAACATTAAAAATAAACATGTAAGATACAGTATTTTCATTCCAACCACTGTTCCAGTCAAGCCTGTTCCTTACAGAAAGGACTCCACAGTACCTCTGTTATTTGTCCCATTTCTCAAGTCAGCCTGAGAGGCCAGCTGCTCCTTCATGCCATCTAACCGTTGCTGAAGTTCTTCTGATGTTATTTCTCCTGAAACAGTGAAATACTGCTTATTTAAAAATTTTAAATTAACTTTTATGAGAACTCATGAAGGTTAAGATTACTCTTTAACCACCAATAAAACACAATGTCTTAGTTTTTTCATGTGTTCTGTAAGTGAAGACAGTTAAAACTTACAGCTGACACAAATACACTCCCATTTAGTTAAGGATTATTACTATTTTATTAAAATTTACTAAAATAAGCTTAAATTTGAATAACTGATAAAACACTCACAGTCCATACATTCCGAATCTATGAGCTATTAATTCTGTGCATTTTCGTCACTGGTAAAAAAAAATTAAGGGAATTTTTCTAGAGAAAATGTTAAGCATTTGTTTACTTGAATTTCATTATATGGGCCTTCAACATACAATATATACAATATATAAAGATAGAAATTTCAGTTAGTTTCATTTATAAAATGAATCTGTGAAAAATTTATGAAGCATATTAGATTTTAAGTGGTTATTAATCTAGCTGAATAAACAAAAACTCAAATAACTTAGAAATGGGGCTTACATATTTTATTTGTACAAATATTACTTAAGAGAACTAGGACTATAAATGTGAACATTTAACACTATTGTGCACATCAATTTGTTATTTTAGCATCTGTATGTCATATGATTAACTACTTAAACAAAAGTAAAAAATATAAAATATGAAAAAGAAGCCAGGGATTTTCTACTTTGTTATATTAAAAAGTTTTCTTATTAGTACAGATTTTCAGTAAGTAATGATTACATTCATTGTGGGGGGGTTGATACACATATATAACATCTTAATTCTCTTTTTTATCCCCCTTCCCTCTCTTCTCTCTCTTACCTCCCGCCATCTCTTGGTCCCCCTTCCCTTTAAACTCACAAAAATACGTAATATTTTGTGAGAGGAGAGTGGGGGAAAAAATATCTCATTTTGAAATTTTTCTTATTCATAAAAAAAGTGTCTCCTCTTTTTACCAGTTTCTTACCAGGGGTGCCTAAAAGATTGTGGTCTCTCATTAGCCGATAATCTTCATCATTGAGCTCATTAATAAACTGATAATAGGCTTCTTCTCTAAGGAGGCGCTCTTGCTGCCATCTTCTCCCATTTTCATGATGATTATGGTCCTGAGATAAGGTTTCTTCACCACCACTACCAGATCTAGATCTAGACTGATTCATACTGAGGCTCCTGGCTTCCTGTTCAAACATACACAAAATTCAAGGAATTAGTTAGACTACAATATGGCTCTGCATTGTTAACTCAGAGGTTTTGTTGTTGTTGAATTTTGTTCCCTACTCAAATACTTCATTTGCCAAATCTTACAGTGAGGAACTTAGACATAAAATGAAAAACAATTTCTATCATAGAGAACACAACTGGACCAACTAACTTTGCCTAAAGTCATTGTTTAGTCAGACGGAATTGAGCAAATATTTCTCAATAGCAAAATTATTATCTTGCTAGAACAAAACAAAACTTCTTTAACTCTCTGGTAAAGTTGATCCTTTTAAAGGCCCTTGTTTGTTTTAAGTATCTGATTATTTCATGTCAAAAATCAAATTTTAGACTGGAACTATGCATGTTCTTTATCTAAAAAGCAAAGGGCTACTGGGAGAGTACAATTTATTTTTTTCTAGCAAGCTATTCCTTCTAAAATGAGGCTTATACGAGTAATACAAACTACTTATTAAGGTAAAAATAAGTAACCCTGTTATGTCTACTGCAGAAGCTCTGACGTGTTCTCCTCTTAAAATCTAACAGGAGGACTTTGAAACCCAATAGGAAACACCGTATCGTGCACCAGGCAGGCTCTAAGGACTGTGAAAGTACAAAGAACACTGTGCTTCAATCCTAACCAACCTCATCCCTCAGGCTGGGATGAGATCTCTGAGTGCCACTGAAAGTTCTGATATTCGAAACAAATGTTGTTTTTTGGATTACATTTAAATGTCATTCCCCATATGCTCACTTTTAAACTATGAGGTAATCAAGGGAGAAAACTGTGTAAATATAAATATTTTGGAATACTGTAAACAGATCAATTTAGTAAGTCATAGTCAAAAGTTGTCACACTTGAACAAAAAAAAAATTTTTTTTTTTAAATCTAGATCCCCACACCTCATCCCCAATTCCTAGTTAGAATTTTTCAAGGTCGGTCCCTGTCATCACTATCTAATTTGGATAATTGTGGATCTAATAAATTATTCTTTGACAAATTTTCCTGTGTCACTAAGGGGAATGTGTAATAAAGCACCTTACTCAATGGAAGCTGGAGTTCAAATGACTACGCTGCCAAGAAAGCAACTGCTTCACCTCTACCTCTAGAAATACACCAGGAGTTTAATAATGCTGTAAAGTTGGCCCAGGAGTCTAAACTAGGAATAAGCAACTATTCACGTTCACATGTAGTCTTACATTAAATAACAAATTCAAGATTGTTATAGTGTTTGTTATGTATACTTTGAAAGACCTAGTAACAATATCCACTCAAATGCTAAGTGACATTATTCCAAACTCAAGATTTTCCATTTCCAGAACAATCGAGATTGTAAACAAGCAAGGAACATACTTTGCAGGCAAAGCAGTAGGATGATTTTTATATTAACAGTTTAAAAAGTTGAAACCTAACACAAAATCAAGTTATCCTAATATTATTCAAACTTATTCTTGTACATTCAACCACAATTAAAGTGAATACCTTATTTTCCTTTCAACGTGCTTTTAACATATGGAACGGTACCCATCCTTCAGTTGTTTGTGCCTTTTTTGAGAGCTGCCCATCTGAAGCAATAAAGAGTTGAATTACAAAAAACAAAACAAAACAAAAAAACCCTGCCTCTGAATACCGGGAGAGCCAAAGCGAACTCTCCAGTGCGTTTTGTTACACATCTTAAATAATATCCCCATACAATTAGGTCATAAAAAATCTCCCGCAAAGCTTTTCTCGAACAGCAAATTCAGGCCTGGCCTCCCAGGCTGTCACTATTCCTGGGATTAAGGCCCTTGCTCTCTGCAAGGCCTGCCTTCCTATTACGGTCCCATTCGGATGTAGGCAGGGTTGGGTGACTCCGGTTTAGTTCTAAACCTTCTCTTTCTGGTTCCTTTCCCCAAATTCTCCCACCCCCCACACACACCGGTCCAGCTACTGGTTCTTTTCGCTGCTTGGGAAGAAAGCTCCAGCTGGGAGACGACTCCTCACTACAATAAACAAATCGGACCGCGGGCCCAATCAACCTCTTCTCAATGGAGACTCAAATAACGCTTTCCTCAACGACCCAGAATCCCACAGGAAAGCAGATGAAAGGCGGCACATCTGAACCAATCATCAGCCAGCGAAGTTCATTAGCAGAGCAGTTAACCAATCAAAAGAGAGGCGGGACCGCCAGGAGAGACGGCCTTCCGCTGCGCCTCCCGGAAGTAGCAGGGAGACTCAGAGCTTCCGCCTAATCCCCGCCCCCGCCCCCGCCAATCCACCTCGCCGGGAACCTGGCGGCCGCCTTGTTCCCAGAGAACACAGCCTTCCGTGGCCAACTGTCCTCGCCTGTACCTGGGCTGTCGCTGGGACGCGAAAGGGGCTGCCGGCTCCGGAGGCCGCTGCGCCCCCTAATCGTCCACTTAGGAGAAAAGCTGGGAGTTCGTGCTGCAGCTTGACTTCGTCCTTAGTGCTGGAGGAGAGGCTGGCGGGGGAGCCGCTGAGGAGAAGCGCTAAGCCTCAGCTTTTACGTGCCGCCCTCGGCCAGACCGCCTCCTCGTCTGAAGAGAAACTGGGAGGCGGGCCGGAAGCTCGTGAGTGCGCCCAGAAACCGCTTCCGGCTGGAGGCACGGTGCCGGCCTGCCCCGTTCCGCCATCCTTAGGGCGCCGTCACAGAGCCACCTAGAGGCCAAGGACCCCCGCTGCTCCGAGCGTGTGGCGCCGGGGTGCATAGCCCGCTTCCCACGTCCCTCTGCGCCTGGTGTCGCCTGTTAGCCGAGCCTGGCGAGAGTGCCACCCAACAGCCTCTCCGTCTCTCTTTACTACCGGGTGTAACGTGCTAACCCCAGCTGGGCTCTTATCGGTGGTGCGCTCTGGGACCTGGAAATTACAAACCCTAGTATTTCTAAAATGTTCGTATTTGTGCTTCTTTTGCTTGTTTAGGTTTTCCCGCAGGGAAAGCTGTTTAAAGCTTGCCAGCGTTCTTTTTTCTGATGTGTGTGTGTGTGTGTGTGAGTGTTTTCTGAGATGTGAGACATACACAATTTGCCCTTAGTTAGATCCCAACTAGGTCTCTGCGTATCCTGTGTAGGGCCTTCTCTTGACACACCGGCCATCCAAATGACCTCATCGTCTGTCCCATCGCTGTTTTTTTTTTCCCTGTGGTACTGAGGGACTGAACCCAGGATCTTTGCCCTAACCCACATGTTTTTATTTTGAAACAGACTCAGTCGCCAAGTTACTCAGTAAAGTATTGAACTTGCTATCCTCCTACCTCAGCCTCCCACAGTGCTTTATTATTTTTTGTTTTTTCAAGAGCAGAATATGTTTATTGAGAGAACGAAAGCTTCTGACAGACAGAAGGGGGTCTGGAATGGTTGCCAAAGACTGTCTTCCAGGGACTTTTATAGAGCAAAACTGCAAAGTGAGGCAGGTCTAAAGTGGGAAAAACGTGGGAACTGGGAAGGTGGGCATGAGGTAGGACAAAACTGTGGTCAACCAATAAGATTACTAGTGTAATTGCTCAGGTAAAATTGATTAAATGGGCAGAAATGGGGAAGTGAGTCACATAAGTGGGCATGAATACAGCAGAGTAGTGACTCTTCCTTAGGGACTTGGATGGTGACTCCTGGCTTCCTCAGGTTGACAGAGAACTATTTAGAATATCAATCCATAGGATGTGGGTATATTTGCTTGATCTTTTGTCTTGAGGTCTGGCCCACAGTGGGAGGTGTCTGGCTTTCTGCACTGGCTGCTTTGAAAGCCTAGCCCTGTCTGACTGCTGCTGGTAACAGTCCGCTTTCTGAAGAAGTAACCGGAACTGCTATGAAGGAGTAAGGAATGATAACAGATCTGGCTTGTTCAGGCAGAATGGGGTTGTAGTTGGTGATCAGCAGTTAGTGATACTTTGCAGAGGATCTTTCTAAAGGCCTTTCATAGATACCTGGCATTTTTATCTTGGATAGGCATACAGCTTTAAGTCTCTGTATTCCATTTTGTTTCTAGGAGCTAAGTAGGCCACGCATATGTGCAGAGAAATATCAAACGGCTTTTTTTTTTTTTTAACATAGAAGGGTCGAACATCTTCCAGTGCTTAATGCATTCCAAACTAGTAAGGGGCTTTGGCATTGAGTTGCCTGTGTCTCTGTCCAGTGTTCTCAGTGGAACATGAGACACAGGCAAATGATATAGAGGAATGAAACTCCCAACCTATTATATATCCAGTATAAGTTCATGTTCTCCAAAATCAAAGAATGAATTTTAGGAACAACAGAGGTTAAGAGCAGGAGAGAGACAGAAGGGTCTGGAGTTGTTTACCCTCCTGGAGTGCTTTAATTGCAGGTACTACATTAATTTTTGAGGAGCTACTACATCCCCATCATTATCCTGGTTTCCAGGGCAACAAACAAGAAGCAGGCCTTAGCATCTGTGTAGAAAGGTAATGAATGGGCATTTATAAAGAATCAGCATATTAAAGGCATGCACCATCATGCCTGGATTTCCAGAATTCTTTTTAGCCACAATTTTTGGGAAGGTTTTATGTGAAGAGGGTAATGGAATGGGCTGTATTCCCCACTGCTGCAGCTGGTCCCATCACGTAACTGATACTCATTATCTCTACTACCCTTCCTAGATTCCCCTCCACTTCAACTAGCTCTTCTGTGTAGGCAGTGTTACTTGACTGATCTACTGAACTGGGCATACATCCCTGGTTATTAACTGCTGTGCTTGCTTGTTTACAACCCTCTAGGGAATACCAAGGACTGCTCAGTGAATCTTGTGAGTACTCAATATATCCTCTCCCCTTACTATGTAGCACCAGCTGGCAACTCCTTTTGAGAGTTTGCATGCTGATCTTGCAGCATTAGGAGTCTGCAGTCACCAGAGAGCAGCTACAACTCTAATCTCTTACTATGTTCTCTGATTGGAGTATCCCACACCTATCAGGACCTGTAGGCTAGTAGGTCCTAAAATTGCAGGAAGGAAACAGATTCTCCAAATGTATCTCTCGGGGAGATGGTGAACAGAGCATGCCCACTTTAAATAAAACCTTGATTTCAGTAACCATGTACACTATGAACTGAGGAGACAACACTGTGAAGTGGCCAGTGGCTTAAGGAGTTAACTGCAAGGTATTATTTTCAAGGTAGAGTGTCTCTTAGGACTTTTCACAGGTCACTGGTCCACTCTTACCAAAACAATAGCTTCCAAGTGGTATGTCCAGTGGATCCTATGGTCAAGTACCTTCTTGATGGAAAGTGAGTCTCTTGGTCTGAGGTCTTAGCGGCGTGTGAGATCCTGTATCAGCATATGAGACATCCTCTGAGTCCTTGGATATTGGTGAAGCCCTGTGGGCAGAAAAAACAAACCCATTCTTGTCAAAGCCAGTCCTGATAAAGGGTGCTCTGCGGCTGGAAGGGACCAGTATAATTGACGTGCAACCCAGCAGCTCTTGGGCCTTGTTGAGAGCCCAACATTGGTCTCTGTTGTCTTCAGGTCAGTCAACAGCAGCAGTACACTATCAGCCTGAATTGAGTACAAACTGATTGTCTCAGGCCTAGCCCCAGCTCTGCCACCAACATACTGCACTCATGAGTCCATTGTGCAAGAACTAGTGTAACCATAAAGGCTGCCTGACATCTACTGACCTTAGCATCCTATTTGGCTGGTTACTGCTACATCTATAGTGGAAACTCTAATGGACATTGTGTGCTATAAAAGATCCTCACACTATATGTCCTCCAAAAGTATGTCTACCTGTTTTCCTCCAGCCTTCCTCCACCTTCCTCCAGACCTCTGACCAACAAGCTAGGTGAGCTGACACTTGTCACTGTCCCTGAGTATGCCCTTATCTTGGCCGCTTCTATCTCCAAACATAGTTGGTGACTAAATGCACTGCCTGCAACTCTGCCAATTGGGAGGATTTCCCTTCTGAATTTCAAGCTGGCGTACCCATGAACCAAACAATTTTTTCTTTCTGCCCACTGGTCGTGGGGAACCACCCCTGAGGCTATAGCTTAGAGTTAAGGAAGAGGCATTAGGACAGCAATTGTAGATGACATGGGGGCCTCAGCCACCTGTTGATAAAGCTACCTTACCTGTGCTCTGATCCTGATTGAACATAATTACAGATATATTGGATTCTTTACAGAGGATGGCTGCATCTTCTCAAACTTACAACTTGTAATCACCTAATGCTGCATTGTCACTTGGTGTCCCATGGTCAGATGCTTAATGATTTACCAGGGCCCACTATGATGACTGGAACTGTTATATAGTTCTCTGCAGCAGATGGTCGAGGCCTTGCTCCAGAATCCTGTGCTGTGACTCATCTACTGGGGCTTGCCAGAGGCGCCATATGACATGTTTATGTAGTGCCATGGGATCTGCTGATTCATATAGCCAAGAGACAGGGCTGCTTGAACCATAGGATATATTTGCTAAAGAGCTCTTTATTGTTCTGGCCTTGCCTAAAGGCTGGCAGATTTCCAGATCACCTGATAACTGTATTACCAGGAACTGTGAATATGCTGCTTTCCAAAACCCTAGGAACCCCACTAAGCATTCTGGCTTTTTTTATTTGTTGGTTTTTAAAATGCAAGTTACAAGAATTTACCTTGCACTTTGGAGGGGTTGTCCCAGAATGTGCAAGACCACTGGGTCCTTAAAACTTCACTGATATGGCAAAGCCCCTGAATCTTGGTAAATTTATCTCCTACCCTCCAGAGCAGATATATCTTACCAACATATATAAAGTATTTGCTAGTTAAGGACTAGTTAGCCCAGTGTCATCAGAATAGCAACTAGTACAGTGTTCTGCTGGATGTCTAGGTTGTCCAAGTGCCTTTGGACAATAAATGACAGATAGCAGAATAATTAACACTGCCATGGGGCCAGGGTATATCGTGTCCATGCCATCTGCATACAAACTGCTTCAGATCCTTCTTCCGGGTAGATACAGAAAACACATTGAAATCCCACTCCCACATAAATTTGTCTGAGAAATGTCCAAGTTTTATCCTTTATTTGTATCTTTTTAAATGCATGACTTTTAAGTGTATCATTTGACAATTTCTAAAGCATATGCATACTCCCATGGTACCACTATCCCAATAAAGAAATATATTGTCAGCATCTGGGCAAATTTTTGGTCTTGCTTCTGGGGAGTCAATATCCTCTAATAATAACCACCATTATGAGATGTCACCATAGAGTGATTATTTTTTGCTTGATTTTGTACTTTATGAAAATGAATTTGTGTCTGGCTTTTCTTATTCAACATCATAGCTATATTTTGTTCCACTGATGTGTAGTATTCCACTGCATTCCATAATAGTTGACTCATTCTACTATTGATAAATATTGGGGTTGTTTTCTTTTTAATCTTATAAGTAATCTGCTCTAAATATTCAGAGTATGTCCTTTGTTTGAAAAGACACATTTGCAAATCAATAGCAGTATGTAGTACAAAAGCTATAATAACACACTCTAGTAAGGATATGAAATCTGACAAAGCAGCTCCAGTGGGGCCAATATTTGGTTAAAGTCATAGCAGTCTACTGTCCTACACTATTATCCACCCACTTTTGCAGAAATAAGATTGGAAAACTAAATAGGGTTATGATAAGAAGCACAAATATCTGCACTCTCTAAGTCTCTGAGGTGGTGTTAATCTTCCCTTCTTGTAGCCCGCGTTACTGTTTTGGTAGGAGAGCGGCAGTTTCAGTAACTCGGATTTTCCTGACACAGTAGCCCTTGTTCTACAGCCCAAGGAACCAATGTGAGAATTCTGCCACCTGCTTAGTCTTTTCATTCACCATGAAGGAGTCAAGGAGATAACCACAGGTTGGGGTCGTGGACTCAGTGAACCTGCTTTAGATTGGCCCGAGTCAGAGCTCCACTTATTACCTGGCTCCTATTCAGTTTTGGCTTGTAAGAATGCAGTTTCTTTTTCAGTTTATGAGCTGAGTTTAAGAAATGATTCAGGTCTGGAAACTGGATGAGAGATCATGGCTTTCCTCTGGGATGCCTGTCATTAGCCTGCTGCTAATCTATGATTAATTATGAGCTATCTTCTACTGTATATATATTTAGCACAATTCTTTCTGGCTCTTCATCTCTCTTGTCCCTAGAAGCACTGTATTCTATTAGTCCTCTCAATATGTTCTCAAAGGTTGGTCCTCCTGGCTGACACTGTGACCTTGCTGTTCACTGGAGCAATTAAGTGGTTCCAGTAGTTAAGTACTTCTGATTCTAATTGCTATCACCTGGCCCCTATTATTCTAGCATGTTCAGATCCCTTTTACCACAAGAAGCCTGACTGTGACAGCATCTCTTACCATCAGTGTTAACTGCAGAGAGCAGCTTCTCAGTGATGCTGATGCCTCTTTTACCTGTAATTTCTTGCTGCATTAGTTACCTTAAAACCTCTTGAGAACAGTAACCTCTCATGTGGTTGTATATAGTAAGCCCATTTTTAAAAACAATTTTATCTTTAATATAGACAAAAGTTATATTTTCTAGCCTATTATGACTTTTTCTATTTTATTGTATTCTATCATTAAAACTTAGTGATCAAGAGCTACATTTTTTTGTTGGTACCAGGGGTCAAACTCATGACCTTGTGTTTGCCAAGCAGGCACTTACACCACTAAGCTAAATTCCCAGCCCAGTAAGCCCATTTTGACTTGCCCTTATCTATGAGATTTTTAATCCTGTTAATCAGCTGTCTTGGTTACTTTTCTCTCATTTCTGGGACAAAATACCCAACACCTAAAGTGAAGGAAGGAAGGATTTATTTAGCTCACAGTTTGTGGAGCTTTCAGTCCATAATCAGATGGCTTCAAGGCAAACTGACACATGGCAGAGGGTACCAGTTCATGGTGGCAGAAAACAGAGCAAAAGGGGAAGAACATGAAGAGATGACTCTTTCTGTCTTTTACATTATATGTAGGCCATATCCATTTGGGTGTAGCACTCACACTCATAATCCCAGCATTGGACTATGAGTCATTCACAAACTCTAGAAGCCTGCCTCCATGACTGCATGAGGTGTTGGGGAGGGGCATCTAGACATAAACCATAACACCAGCTTTCTGTTACTATGACAACATACCTGACAAAATCAATTTATAAGAAGAAAAATATTCATTTTGGGTCACATTTTTCAGGGTTTTAATCCATGGCCACTTGGCCCTGTTGCTTTGCTTCTGAGCCGGCACAGCACATCAAGGTGGAAACTATGGCAGAGAAAATTGCTCACCTCAGGGTGGCCTGGTAGCAAAGAGAGGGAAAGGCAGTGGCCAGCATCCTAAGAGCTCCTTTGAAGGCATGCTCCTGGTGACATAGATTTCTTCAGCTAGGACTCATCACCCAAAGGTTCCACCACAGATTGGTGACCAAGCTTTAATACACTGGCCTTTTGGAGACATTTAATATACAAACCATAACAAAGTCCTTCTCCCAGCCTGTATGGCAATTCTGACCTCTCTGTTTCAATTCATGTAGCCCATTGTTTTTTCCAAGTTCCCAACAGTTAATTAGCCAGCAGCAAAATGGAAACATTCCTGAAGCATTTTACACGGAATTAACTCCTAAGTCATGGGACCACGGCTCCATACTAATAGAGTCTCCATTACCTAGCTTTATGTTCTACCCATCAAGGTCCCACACCCTCATAATTCCCTCCAAAATTTTCTCTGCCTTGGCTGTTGTAATTTATCCAAGTCCAGTACTGCTTTGACTTATCACCCCTTTCTACTCTTAGCATGACAAGCACTACCCTGATTGCAATCCACCACACTTCACTTTTGGTCTGGGTGTCCAAAACTGGGAAGTGGAAGGGGTGAAAGCATTGCTTTTTAAATATCTTTTTCATTTGAGACTTTCATATGACAAGGAATATTAGTATTTTCATTACCATATTGAAATATCATAAAATAGGGGGCTCATTTAAATCACAGTTTTGGAGGCCAGAAGGCAAGATTGGGTGGGGGCCCAATTTGTTCAGTACCTGGTGAAGGCCTGATGGCAGATGATATTATAATGGTAGAGGTAGATGTGGGCAGAGGATCGTGTCAGTACATGATCACTTCTTGACACGGGAGGCCAGAGAGGAACTCAGGGTCCAACTTGGGTTCATGAGAACTCACTGCATGAGATCAGTGTTCCTTCCTGAGAGCAGCACCTTCAGTGACCTATGGACCTCTCTGTAAGCTTCATCTCTTAAGGATCCTACTACCTTTTATGTTGCTATACAGGGGATTAAGCTTGCAATACATGAACCCTTGGGGGACAAGGCACATTTGAACCAGAGCACAAGCAAAAAGGACATGATCTTCCAGCCAAGAGAGAGGATTGACTCTGCAGGCCTAACATTTCAGGGAACATGCAGACTTAAAGGCTGCATCTACCCAGCAATGAGATATATTCTCATTTCATAGCTGAAGGTCCCGCTGCTTGCCTCACAGGGCTCTGCTTTAACCTAGAAGATCTGCCTTGACTGGCTGTTTAGTCTTTACTGTAAGTCTGTATTGCGGTACAAGTTAGACTTGTGCCTGTTCTTCCATTCCATCTGTCTTCCAGCAGATAGTGAGTCTCTTGTAACTCTCACACTTCACCTTTCATTCATGATAAGCTGACATGAGCCTGACCTTTCTCTCTTGAAAGCACCAGGGATGTCTGGCAGCCGTCATCTATTTCTCTGGTAGCCTCAGTGACCACTCCCCAGTATCTCTCAAACACCAGCCACACTACAACAGCCACTGCAGTCTCTTTTATCTGCAGCATATTTCAACTTACCACAGGGAGAAGACTGCTGTCGCATACCAGCGTCTGCTGGTAACCCACTAAAATGCTTATGGCCAACTGACCAGCAAATACTCAACTCTACAAATTCATCCTGCTTCCTGGAATTCCACTGGTTAATAAGGAATTGAGGTCAGACTCCTAGAAACAGAATCTGAGTCAGTGATTCTTTGATGGTGCACCCTCTAGGAAAAACCTTTCAATAGTGCAGGAGGAAGAACAAGATGGAAAAAGAGTGCAAGAATTTGCTAATATCTAGCCTTAACTTAGGGGATTTATTTAGGAGAACTTACTCTACTTCCTCCTGCCTGACTAAACCTTTTAGAAATCATCAGTCTCCTCTGTTGGAGACATCTCTCACTGGTCTGAGCCTCTGCTATGTTTTCCCTCTACGTTTATGTGATCTTATAGTAGTCTGTGTCTTTCACTTATGACACATGTTATAATTGTTTCTCTATTTTCTACTTATTTGAAGAGAAAAAAACATATGTGTTGCCAGGTGGTAATGACCCAGCTCTTGGGAACCTGATGCAAGTGTACTGCTGTGAGTTTGAGACCAGCCTGAGCTATACATAGCAACTTCAAGTCCATTGTAAACAGCATAGTGAGACTTTGTCTCAAAAGAAAAAAGAAAAAAGAAAGGAGTTTTCCAAAGTGCACAATGCATATGTCACCCCTCTTGTAAGGGTCTCAATAATATGCATTAGGGTAAAGGGAGGAGTAAGAAAAATATAGAGGGAAAACATCTAGAGTATATTTCACACACACACACACACACACACACACAATTTTTAGCTCCCCAGGAGATTATGATACACTTTTAGCCTTACTGTAAACAGCTTAATGTTCACTAGCCCAGTGATTCTGAATTCATCATATTACAATTCTCTAAGGAACTATTAAAAATATTGATGCATGAGTCCAGTTCTCAAAACATTCAGGTTTAATTATCCTGGGGATCAGTGAGTTTTTAAAAATCTCCCAGAATATTCTAATGTACAGTGGGATAGAGAAACACTGGATTGGGCTATGATGTCCACAGGACAGATCCCTAGTTTTATTCCTCTTTAGATGTATTTCCAGGGCCTGTTTTAATGTCTGCAGTAGGCATGCAATAAATGTGAAGCAATGAATACATGATGGACAAAGATGAGAGATAAATGCAATTTCTCCCTGTGCTTGGTATAAGCTGACATTTAACAACATTAAATCCCATTTATAAATAAAGTTGATCTAAACTAATTTTCCATTTTGATGATCACAAACTATGATACACAGAGATGACTCCAGTGAGTCACAAACAGCCTTAGATAAGATTCCAGAAACTCTTCACCTTTCTTGGTTTCAGCCTCTAAAGTAATTAAGGTTAAAAAAAAGTTACCATATTATATTCAGAATTTTAAAAAAATAGCCTTGGCAAAGGAGTTAAAGTTTAAAGCCTAACCATTTTACTAAAAGAGACATCAGAGTTGGGTGTTGTGGCATATGCCTGTCATCCCAGCACGTGGGAGGCTGAGGCAGGAGGATTGCTGTGAGTTTGAGGCCAGCCTGGGCTACATAGTGAGACCCTGTCTCAACACAACAAACAAATAAAAAGAGACCCAGAACAGGAATGGACAATTTCCTGTGAAGGTCAATGTCGGAGGGAAAAGGAGTAAATATTTACGAGGACCCACTGTGTTGCAGACACCCCACTAGCCCATTCAGAACAGCCCATAGGGCGTCTGGTATCATAAGAGTTCAGGAAATATTGCTGGATGGCAAGCAAGTGGGCATGGGAGAGACGGCTGCCGGAAGGGAGGGTGGCTCACAGGTAAGGGGTCCTGAGTCCCCGGTTGTGATAACCCTTTTAAATGTTGAAGATAATATCTGGAAGAAAGAGAGTGAACCAGGCTGGTAGAATAGAGATGAGGACATAAAGCTGCAAGGACAGGGCTGTCGAGTGGGAGAGTCAAGAGAACAGGCAAAAAATGAGGTAGGAAGCCACTATGCAGCTAGAAAACTAGTTCACGGACACGATGCATTCGATTGCGTATTTTTTCTAATGAGTGCTAATTGTGTCAAGAGAAGTCACAGACTTTAAAGGACCTAGACTAGATTCATCGAAAATCTTGCAGGAAAATACTATCACTACTGTTATGGTAACTGTTTATTCTATGCCAGGTCCTCCAATGAACTCTTAAGTGCAATCTCTCTAGCCCCCCCAATAATCCTACAACCTTGGAAAATTCCTTTACATCTGTATCACAAATATGACCACTAAAGTCACGTAAGTTCACCTAAGTTATACAGGTTCCCACAGATTATAAATGGGGAGACTGTTGCATTATAATTCTTTGTATTCATGGTCAGATGGCTTAAAAATATTCTGATGTACTTTTCCTCTTCCTGTCAGTCGCTATAGATAGACAGATACCTGATGCGGGAGAGTTACTAAGAATAAACTGAGCAGATTAGATTACTGTAAAATTCAAACAAATTTAAGGAGACACATAAGTTTATAATTTCATTAAATTGATGATACTATGCAAAAGTTCTTTATCATTTCATAAATTCATTCCAATAAGCACCATTCATAACTTACAATGCCCAGGCTACAGACAAAACATGCATGACAGTCCCCAGCTACACATATAATATACTTAATCTGTAGTATATCTAAATTATTAACTGTCCAAATATGGGTTTTACTTCCTGGGACTAAGGGTTTATATTACCAAGAAAGTATCCTGGGGAGGGGTGAGGCAGAAGGAAGGAGGTAGAAGAGGAGGATTTTCTGCATCAGCTAGAAGTAAAGTTCCTAATTACAACTTGGTTGGATTCCCAAAGTTGGTAAATTGCTTATAGAAATTCAAAATTCATTTTAAAAAAGGAAAAGAAAAAAAAAGACACATGGTGTTTTAGTTTCCAAGTAGCCCACAAAGTTTTATTTAAGTGGTAATTTCATTGACAGTTATTTTTTATTTGACCACCTGGCCATGCTTGATCCACAAGGTTTTCTTCTCCCTTCCTTTTTTTTTCAGTTTTCTTGTGTTATTTGTGTGACTCGAGCAAATTACTTCCTTGCTATAGGCCTCAGTTTCCTTCTCTGTGAAATTAAGGTAACCATAATATGTACTTCATCCTGAGGATAAAATGAATTAATGCTTTGCACGTAAATATGCACAGTAAATATGCCTTTATTTTTATTCTTATGTTATCATCTCTCAGGTTGGTGCATTCAACCATTTTGTGTTTCCAGAAGAGAATACCTGATGCAGGGGAGTTACAAAGAAGAGAGGTCTATTTAGCTCACAGTTTTGGACACTGAAAGCCCATGATCACATGGGCTCTGTTGCGCTTTTGGTAAGGAGTGTCATAGCTACCTTGCAACATGTCAGAGTCCTATGGGTTGGATTTTAAATATCTGGCAAAGTTCCGCAGATTAAAGGCTTGATCTCAGGGTGGTGCTATTGGCAGGGGACTGGCATCTTTGAGAGATGGGGCTTTGTGGGACATCCTTGGGACAAAGTGGCTTCCCTTAGGTCCACAAAGAAGTTAGTGGGACCCCAGTCCCTTCTTCTTTCCCTCGTTGGCTTCCTGGCTCATAAGGTGAGTGGCGTTACCCCATTATGTGCTCTTACCATGACGTACTGCCTCACTGCAAGATAAAAGAAGCACGGTCAACTGATCATGGACTGGAATCTTCAAATCGTGAGCTAAAAATTTTCACAAGTTGCTTATCTCAAGTATTTTGTTGCAATCATAGAAAACTAACAAATACACAGAGAAACCGAAAGGGAACTGGCTGTATCAGAAAGGGCCAGGTGATCGGGTGGCCTTGATTTATAAAAAGCTCCTTTCCTGAGAAGTAAGCTATTCTGTAGACCAGCACTTACCTTTCAGAGGGAGAATGGAACCCTCATGGCTTAACTCCTAGGGCCACACTGGAGACCAAGCCTTTAGCAAACGGAGCTTCAGGGGCCACACTCAAGCCATAGCAGTTGGTTAGCGTCCCCCTCTCCCCCTCAAGGCAGAATCTTAGACAAAGATTTATGTGAAAATGATTGATTCAGGAAGCGTTCCCAGGAAAAACCAATAAGGGAGTAGGGTAGTGAAACGGAGAAGGAAAGGAACCTAATCCAGGATACAATCTCTGTTTTGACTCAGATTCAATGGGGAGACAGGAGACAGTATTGTCCCAGTCAGGGGCCATTAGAGCTGGAATATTAGTTCTCGTACCCACAGCCATTTAAGTGAGAGTTCCCAGACATGTTTGCCAGTGAAAAGTAAAGTATGTTCTGTGAGTCCAGGTCAGCCCCTAAAAAAGGAAAGAAATCTGAGGTGATGAGTCAAAGCACTGATGAGATCTACTCCATCATCAGCATCACCACCACCTCCTCCCATAAAGCTCTCAAATCAGGATAGTGTGAAAGGCATGGTGGTAGGTTCTAGAGATTAGGAGCTGTCAAGCACAGTCCCTGCCCTTCTATACCTTAGAATACTTTTAAAGAGATAGGATAAACACAGGAAGGTAACAGAAGTACATGCTAAGTGCTAACGGAGTGCAAAAGAGGCGGGTTTTAGAGGAGTGCCTCAGCCCTGGGTGATAAGTACCTGAGATGGCTCTCAAAATTGGATACAAATTAGAAGAGAAGAGAAGAGAAGAGAAGAGAAGAGAAGAGAAGAGAAGAGAAGAGAAGAGAAGAGAAGAGAAGAGAAGGAGGTAGTCTATTAAAAAAAAGAAAGAAGGAAAGAAAAGAAAAAGAAAGAGAACAAAGGTGGATCGCTGATGAGGAAAGCAGTGGAATGATGAATACTATAGGGAAAATCAGTGAACCTTTTGAATGGAATGGTTCTCAGTGCACATCAGAGTAACAGCCTCCCCTCTGCCCTGATGAATGCTTTATCTAGATGGCCTTGCAGCCCCACACTTTGCTTGCCATCCTGAGCCCCTTTCAGGCCCCAGTCCTGTGTAGTTTACTCTGCCTCTTCCGGCCACCTCAGCCATGATCCTGTTCTTTACGGAGTGGACCATGAACTCCTAGGAGAGAGAAAATGGGACCCAGGGCAGACAGGAAAGCTCTGCCAGAGTTTGGGACTATGCACGCTGTGCAGACCTGCAAAGAGCTTCTGTCCCATTCTACTCAGTGTGCTTTTCTTAAGCCAGTAGGTGAGAAGAGGATGAAAGAGGCAATGATCGTACTTTTGCTCTGCTACTTCATGCTGCAGCCTTTCCCTTCCTGGAGAGCGGGACCTTGCCCTCTCTTCTTTTTTTTCTGGGTCTCCATGTAGCACATGGGTGAGGAGGAATGAAGACTTACCTTCATAGTTAAAAGGGACAGAATTGCAGCTCCTCTGTGGGAGCTCACCACGAGATTCCTTTTCCTACTTCCCCCAAAACAGTCCAAAGAAAATTGAAGACTAGGCAACACGTCCAAAACTACCTCCTTTTGAAAACAATATCATAAAATAACACTACAATCCTGACGCTCCCTAGATAATTAGATATACTGATCTGCTGCTGGTGGCTTGTCCCTTCTTAGGAGATTCTAAGTCAATTTTCAGGAATTTTGTTGCAAACCAATCGATAAAATAGCATTATTAAAAATTAAATTACAGGGCCGGGGATTTAGTTCAGTGGCTTAAGTGCCTGCCTGGCAAGTGTGAGGTCATGAGTTCAATCCCCATTACCAAAAAAAAAAAAAAAAAAAAGATTACAGGGCTGGGGATTAGCTCAGTGGCATAAGTGCCTGCCTGGCAAGCTTACAAGCTCATGAGTTCGATCCCCGGTACCTCCCAAAATTAAATTACATAAACTTACATGTTACAATAAAAGCAAGGATAATAAACTCAAAGATATAACCTCACACTATTAGAATATCTATTATCAAAAAGACAAAAATTGTTAATGAAAATACGGAGAAAATGGAACTCTTGCACAATATTGATGTAAATGGAAATTGGCAAATCCATTAGAGAAAACAGTATGGAAGTACCTCAAGAAATTCAAGATAGAACTATCACATGATCTAGCAGTCCCATGTCTGAGTACATATCCAAAAGAAAGGATGTCAGTGTCATGAAGTGACCTCCATATTACAGCAGCATTATTCACATATAGCAAATATGTGGAAACCACCTAAGTATGCATGAGTGAATAAGGCAAAATATTTTATATATAATGGGATATTGTTCTTCCATAAATATTAGAGGAAGTGCTGACGTTTGTGACAATGTAGATAAACCAGGTAAACATTAAGTGAAATAATCCAGATATAGAAAGAAAAATATTCTTTGATCTCACATATATGTAGAATCCAAAAAGATCCATTTCATGGAAACAGAGAATAGAAAGATGATTATTAGGGGTAATGAGGGAAATAAGGAAATGTTAATTAGAGAATACGAACTCAAGAAGGTGATGAACAATTCTGAAAAATCTAAGGCAAGCAGGGGTATGATGGATGTGTTGATTTGGTTGTGTTAATCATTACAGTTATACATATGTCAGATCATCATTGCACATCTTGAATACATAGAATATTTATCAATTAAATATTTTACAATTTAACATGAATAAGGAAGAAAGAATTGCTAGGATGATTCCCTGTGTATCTCCAATGTATACCAAATGCAGAGACTCACTATTTTATTGAATGGAAGATTGTTCATGAGAAACTGGTTAGAACTTATATTGGAGACATAAAAGAGCTTGTGTTGTGAAAAACTTAGCTATGCACAGCTGACTATTTTAACCTAATTTGACATTTCTACTGCAAAGTGCCTTGCAGGATTTTCATAAGTTGGGCTTAAGTAAATACAGAGCCTGGATATTAGATGAAGGAGTCTGAGCTTGTTGCTGTAGGCAATAGAAGGTCATATTAGGCCATTGATGAGTTTGGAGCAGAGAAATGATGTAAGTGAAACAATATTTTAAAATTTAAACAAGATGTAGAGTTTCAGAGCAAGAAGGACAATATCTGATGGAACTCTGCCTTTGCTTGGGGGCAAAGGTCCTAAGAGAGAAAGAGTTCGAGAAGTTCTGGAAATGGTTGCATGGAGACGAATAGCCCGGGGTATCAAGTATCAGGTGCTTGAAGAGGTGACCTAATCATGTTTATGTGCAGTAGGAAGAGAGCCATGTGGCACAGAGGAGAGATCTGTGATTGTACTTGAACCAGCCAGAAAAGATTTGGCTTTCCCAGGCCTGACTAATGCAGGACAGGAGGCACAAAGTGAAACATACTGGAACCAGAAATCACAGAAACACATTAAACCTTGAAAAACTGAATATGAAACTAAACTGTGTTCTGAAAGATTACCTATTACTCCTTTTATAGCAAAATACGTTTGAGCTGAAAAATCCAAAGTAATATGGTTATTTTAAAGAGGTATTTACTAGTGAGAAAAAGAACACAATTACAGTGCTGATTATCAATTTAGGGGGTAACTGCTTAATACTTACAGAGCATGAAACAGAATTCATCAAAAATACATTTGAGAGAGTTTTAATGGGAGATACCTTTAATAGGTGCAGTGACGGTAATCTCTTAGTTAAAACAAAGAAAAATGCTAACCTATTACTCATATTATTATTGTAGCTATTCTTTCTTAGTATTCATTTAATGAAATTGCCTTGCTGTGGATATTAAGGAAGCAAGCACTGATGGTAGATATTTATTTCTAAAATTACCTTGCAAAAATTAAATGAAAAAATTTCAGGCTAGTGTTATAATGCAAAAGTGGAAATCCTGTCCTTGTGTCACTTCTTATCCAGCTTAAATATCATGGCCTATCATTTTTACTCATGTCTTGCCAACGGTCCCAATCTGCTTTGCCCCATTTTCCTTTCATCATACCCAGCTGGCAAGACCTCAACCCTGGATGAATCCAACATCTGTCTTTGTCCAGCCTCCACCTGGGCTGTTGAGTGCTGGTGATGAAAATCACACAATGGGGCAGATGGATGTGGATACGAATGCATGGCTGCACCTGCAAATGATTCCTCCAATTGACCAGAAGTCCTGCTGTGCTGTTCTGCCAGCATCCCTCCTGCTCTGCCCAAAGATTGTTTGAAACTTGTGGTCTCTTTAGATATATAATTGTTGCTTTTTCTCTGCTTCCCCTCATTCCTAACAAGTGTATTTTTCTTCTGCTTTACAGAGAAAAAGAAAGCCATCTGTAAGGAAACTGCATTGGCTTTCATCAGGTCAAGAGATTTATGTGTATACATGCCAACGGTAGACTGAGAAACACAGTCCTAGCACCTTGCACTTCCTACTATGGAGATGTGGTGTCTATTTGCCTCTTTAGGGACCTGGGCTGGTCTCCCAACCTGGTTTAACACATCGCAATGGGATGTGGAGGAAGTGATGTGTGAGCCCCATGGCTCATGCCTCAGGAGACCTTTCCACCGTTACGGCATGTCCACATGATGTAAGGAAGTTTAAACTTGACTATTGAGAGAGGAAAGACCACAGGCAGAGACAGGTTCATCCAGTACCTAGCACCAAAGCCACAGAAATAAAAAAGAGGTCATTTTAGATTCTCCAGCATCGGTTCAGCAAATGCTACAGTTAAGCTACAGTTTCAGGTGATACCAACAGAAACACCTGGCTGAGCCCAACCAACTTGTGAACTCATGGGAAAGAATAAAGCATTGTTGTTTTATGTCATTATGTTTTGAGGTTATTCCTAGAACAGCAATAGACATGATATAACAATTGCTATACTTGTCTGTTTTCTGTTTGTTAACTGTGACTATAGACAAGATGTGTCTCCCACCAGGGCAATTCTTTTATCAGACACCAAGGCCATTCCCTCTCGCTGTACTGTAACAGCTACAAATCTATTATCCTCAAGATTTCTTTTGCAACAGGTTCCATTGAATCAGAAGTGAAATACCTTTATCTCCCCTGATTAATGCTTCCTTCAGCCTCATGTCCACCTCTAATGATAGCCTCTTCTTTGATTTTGAATTATATAGTATAGGTCTTATCTTTCATCTGCTCACCATAGCTAGTGTTGTGAATGAGAAGAATAATAGCTAACACATACTGAACACTTGCCTTGTGCTAGGTCCAATTCTAAATAGTTTACCCATCTTATGAACTTGCTTAACCTTTTCAATGACCAATTACTACTAGAATTCTACTTTTACAGAGAAGAAAATGGAGACAGCGTTAAATAATGCGGCTTGCCCTGTTAAGGTAGGAGCAGATTCAAGTACAGAGCTCACAGGCATGGTTACAGAGGCGATTCTCTCAGCCCCTCTGCTGTCAGATACCATCCTTCCTTGTTCAAACTGTTCAATCTAACACAGGCTAACTTCAACCCTCCGTGTCATCATTACAACACTATTACACTTGTCAGTGTTAACAATCACCTGCACATCAGTAAATCAATGGGACAGTGTCACCCGCAAGGGAGCAAAGGCTGGTTCTTTAAGAGTCTTATTACAATGGTTCGTGGCCTTCCAAAGTCCCTCATTACAAAAATAGACATAAAGATTATCTGTGGTATTGATATTGCGCAGAGGTGGATAGTTAGGGACAAAAAAGTCTAAAAATATCCCTTAGGGTAAAATAATTTTAAAAGAGGTTGAAAAATACTGCAATAAGTACTACTGTTGTCTTGCTTGACTTCTTGGAGGTGTCCAGCATTATAGACTACCCCTCCTTTCCAAAGCATATTCTCTTGGTTTTTGTGACACCATATAATCTGATTTGCCAGATGGCCTTTTGGCCTCTTCCTGTCTTCCTTCTGGTTTTCCCTCTACTCTGCCTTTGAATGTTGGAGGTCCTCAGGGACCTCTATCTTTCTCACTGTAACACACTTTGCGGGTGACCCAATTAACTCAAAGCTGATGACTTTTAAATACTTAATTCCAGTCCTAATCCTACAATTTCAGTTCCCCAAGTTCCCTGCCCATTAAGTATGTTCTCTTAGATTCCTGAGATAGCTCATGTTTGAAATTCTTGCTTTTTTCTTCTATCTATGTCTTAAGCTTATCCCTCTCAAAATCTTTCCCATCTCAGTAAGTGGTACCATCTTCAGGAGTTGTCTTGTTTTTTTTTTTTTTTTTTTTTTTTGGTCCCAGGGATTGAACTCATGACCTCGTGTTTGCCAAGCAGGCATTTATGCCACTGAGCTAAACCCTTGGCCCCTTCAGGAGTTGTCTTGATACCTTCTTTTTATTTCTCTTCCAACTGATCAGCAGGTCCTATCACTCTTCACTTCTATCTCTAACTTGCTTCTGAAAATCCATTCTTCACATGGCAGTCAGGGTCATATTTTTACTTTAAAAACTAAAGATCGGTACATAATTGTACATATTTGTGGGTTACAGTGTGATAATTTTATATATATAGTGTAATGATCAGATTAAGTTAATACTATTTCTATCACCCTAAACATTGATCATTTAAAAAATTTATTCATTCTTTATTAGCACCCATTTGCAGTACATGCAGTTTACAATCATCTTGGGACTGTTTACATGTCCATATTATAGCTTTTTTTTTTTTAAATCCCCTTTCCCTTTCCTCCTGCTCCTTCTTCCCCCACAAGTTCCCTTAACCCCTTTTTCATACTAATTGATACTATTTATCTTAGTTCATGTTATGCATATAGTATTTACATTAATTAGAGTTAGTAGGATCCTCTGTAGGTGGCATATCTTTATTCTTTTTGCTTCCTCTTCTCCTCCTCACCCAGCTATCCACTCTGCTAGGTCTCTTCTCCAGATACCTTAAGTTATCATACTGCAGTGATGCTTGCATATGAATGTTCATGGCAGGACAATTTGTAACAACTAAATCCTGGAAGCAGCTTGTATACCCATCAACAGAAGACTGAATAAACAAAATGTGGTATCTATATATAATAGAATACTACTTTGCTATGAAAATGATGAATTTAAGACATTTGAAGGAAAATGGAAGCACATGGAAAATATAATGTTGAGTGAAATAAGTCAGACACACAAAGGTAAATACCACATGGTATCTCTCATTCAAGTGGGAGAAAAGACAAACAAAGAAGATGATATAGGATGGATGGAAAGGGTCAAGGAATGGATCTTTTGCAATAGGGAAGTGATCCAAGGGAACAAGGGTCGGGGGTGAGGAAGAGGGGAAAGGGAAATAAGTTGACCGTTTCTTTGTGTTGGGAAATTTTTTTCCAGTCCTGAAGAGGATTAAATCCAGGGCCTTTGCATTGAGCTACATTGTGCGCCCTTTTTTATTTGTTATTTTGAGACAGGGTCTCAATAAGTTGCCCAGACTAAACTAGAACTCGCTATCCTCCTGTATCAACTGCCTAGAGTGGTAGAATTACAGGCATGCACCATCATGCCTGCCTAGGGTTGAGACATTCTAAACTTCTGTCGTCTAGTTCTTTATAAAATACATAGTAAATCAGTGTAAACCTTAGCCTCCCTAATGTGCTATAAATCAGAACTCATTCCTATATAATGGCAAGTATTCACTACCTGTTAAGGTTGATACATTGTGTCAATTTAAGAAGTTGAGTGAGAGACTCAGCAGGGAGCCAGGGTTCTTACTTGGCAAATGTCCTCAGCCTGTGCCAAGGAGGGCAAGGAGATTTTTGAATGGGAGAGGGGTGGTGGCCTGTGTACAGTAGAAGGGAGGAGAAGAGACTTGTTTCCCGCTTTGCTCTGGCTGCTCCCTTGAAGTATTGCCTTGGGGCATGCCACTCTGCCTTGGAGCCAGCTGATTATGGACTGAAACCTCTACAAATAGTGATCTCAATAAACCTTTCCTTCCTTCATTTTAGGTGTTGGGTGTTTTGTCTCAGCAACAAAATACATAGTAAATTAGTGTAAACTTTAGCTACCCTAATGTGCTGTAAGACAGAACTCATACCTTCTGTATAATTGCATTTTGGTGCTCACTACCTTACCTCCCTCTATCACCAGGGATATTCCTTTGAAAGCACAAATTAAGTCTGGTTGCTCCTCTTTCTACAACTTTACAGTGGTTTCATATTTTTCTAAAAATAAAAACTAAACCTTTTACTGTGGCCTAAAAGGTCTAATATAATCTGGACCCTGTCTGCCTCTCTGTCCTCTCTTCCTATGAGTTCCCCCTTTTCTTGTAACACTTTTGTCACACAAACCTTTGTGTCTCCATTCTGGCTGAAAGCTTCTGTGCTTGCTGTGTGTCTACTTGAAGCACTCTGCTCGCTCCTTTTGCCGTGATTTCCTCTTCAACATGCAGGTCTTGGGTTAAGCATCACTCCTCAGAGACCTTGGCCATTTACCAACATGAAGTAACTGCCTGCAGGTCCCACTTTCTATTACATTGTCCTGTTTTATTTGCTTTATAATACTTAGAGCTTCTTCCTTTTCCCACGATCTCTGTACCCTTCCTCCCTCATCTCTTCTAACAAAGGAGCCCCCATATTCTTACATTTCCCTGTCCCTGTGACCAGGGAACTTGGTTGGCCCAGAATATTCTTGACCCAGCTGGACCATGGCCTTCCTGTAATTTTCAGAGCTGGAATTGAGAAGCAGTCAGTTTCTAATGACAGACATTGTCTGATATAAAATTCAGCAACTGCTAGTGGTTGTGTTTCCAGAAATGAGTCTACACGAGCCAACAATGCTCACAGGATGATTAGGAGAAAAGAGATTTTTGAAAGTGCTGTTTTTTTTGTTGTTGTTGTTTGTTTGTTTGTTTGCATTTTTGGTCATTTCTAAGATCAAAATTATGCTCTGGATGCTCATGGAATTCATTCAGAAACTTTTGCATCAATGTTTTACTTGGAAATTTAAGTGGCTACATGTGCCAAATTAAATCTTTCCTTTAAAGTTAAAAGACTGGAGTTAATCTAATTTGTCCTTTCTTGTGCCTAACATGGTGCTCACCGGTAGATACTCCATATGTGTTTCTTGACAATAAAGATGATGAACATGCCAACTGCTGAGTGGAAAGTTAGATACCTTCTTTTAAAAGCATGCTTTGATATGGAGTGGGAAAATGGAACTCAAAATTATAAAGAGTGAAAGTGATCAAATATAAGACTTTCTCGGCCTTTTGCATTAATACGTCATGAAGCACTAAGTCCTGTTGCAAAAAGCACACATTTGGAGACAAGATGCAAAATGTTTTAAATGAATTTACCCTACTTTTATTAATAGTAAGGTCCATTTTATCCTTTAGAGAAATCAGTCCAATGGGATACATTCTAATTAAATATAATTATGTAAAGTATGTGCTTGGTGCTTTAGGAGCTACAGACATGATTAAGGAAGAGACTCAGTCATTACATTTGTTAAAGGGCAGATTTTTAAAAAGTGCATAAAATGAATAATTAAATTATAAGGTAGTTGTGATGTTTCTAAATAAGTTACAAATAAAATGCATTGTTGCCAGAGCTGGGGCAGAGGTTCATATTCGAAGAAAGTCATACTTGGTTATAAGAATCAGGAAAAATTTCACGACCAAGTTAGGCACTGAGCTGTATCTTGGAGGATGGGAAGGGCTGCAAAGATCAGCGATAGCATGAGGAAGCATCTTAGCCTGAAGAATAGTGCAAAGGTGAATTAGACAGGAAGTGGGAAGGCCTAAAGGAGGAGGTCTGGTAATGAAACAATTGAATGGCAGCTGGCATCAATAATCACAGAAATTGAGAAGTTCAGAGGACAGGATGATATATTCAGTTTCAGAAATTTTGTTTGAAATAGCAGAATATCCTCTTACTGAGTGGTACAGGAGGCAATTAAAATAAGAGGCTAAATTTTGGTAAGCATATTAACACTGGAGATATTAAATTTAGAATGTAAATAAAATCGTATTTTATGCACACTATTCATGAGCATTGTTAGAACATTGTTAGGAACATGGCCACATGCTGGCTACAGGCTCTGCAACATGGTGGAAGTCATCAAGGAGGAAAAAAGAAAAAAAGATATCAGTGTTACCTGGGGTCAAAAATCAAGTGGAAATGACAACTCTGTGTACCTACTATGTTAAACTCACTTAAATAACAAGTCCCAAGCTCCATCCTTCGATCTACAGGAAGTCTAAACACAGATGATCCTCAAATTTTTACAGTAAGGTGTGCCACGAGCCCTTCCCAGTTCATTGCTGTGGCTCTGCGGCCACTCCTTATCTTGCATTGTGGAGTTTCTGGCTGCTGATTTCCTCTCTCTTCCAAAGCACAGACACTGACTCCTCTGCTAAGACTAAGTCGAAAGCCTGGGGATCACAGCAAGGAAATGCCATGTGGAAAAGAAACACTTAAAACTGGATACACTGTTAGATGTTATTGCTTGTAATGCATTGGCTGTCCTGTAGGGGGCTGTAGTGGCTACCTCTTTTCAACTCCCCGTCCAGAAACCATCTCATAGGGCACACACCTCATGCCACCATATCACCATCTTGGAGAGCAAATTCCTAACTCTTACCTAGTTTTAGGGAGAAAAGCAGCTCTTTCTTCGGTGAAAAGCAGGGCTTTCTCTTCTTTAGTTCAATGTGGGCTTCCTTTCTTGACCCAAGAATATGCATAATTAGGACACTCAGTTTCCTTACAAAATTATTACTTCCATCTACAATTAGTATACTTAACCACTGAAAAATAGTGTTCTTAGGTAAAAATAACTTACTTTAAATCAGTGATGAAGTCACTAATTTACTCCAAGGAAACATATAAGAGAAGGCACTTTTGAGAATTTTTCTACACAAAACTTTATCATCAACATTAATACAATGTCTGTGTGGATAATTTTTTGGCATAAAATATGTATTCACTCATTAAATAAAAAATGTTCACTGTGCCCAACAATCAAGGTATGATGCTATGTGTCAGGGAAGATGCAAATATGGCTCCCAATAGGAATTTATAATCTAGCAAGGGGAAGAAAATAAAAGGCAAAGCCATTTGACTAGTACTACAGGAAAGGTGAGGAAAAATAAGTGTTATGAAAGTTTTAAAGTACAAAAGCGCATATTCTTCATTAAACTGGGGCTCTTTAGTGGAAATACTAACAAGTGAAAATGCAACATTAAAACCAGACATGGAAATAAGAGGGGTAATACAAAATGAGGGAACATTATCAAGATACCGAGATTCCTCTAGCAGGCATCTTGTGCATCTTAAAATGATTAATAAACTAATTTCCATAAATTTAGAACCACGACTGTAATCATAAGTAAAAACTGGTGTTGCTATGGACGTAAGCGCAGAATGCCGCACTCAGCATGGACTCACTTTTACTGGTTCTGCAGTGTGTGTCAGTATCTTGATGCCGTTGTGCAACTCTTACTTCAGTAGCTTGAATACGCCAGCAGTACCTCACAGATAGTCTGTGACACGTTAACAAATGGCATAAAGGCTTTTTAGGAAGCTATTCTCCTTTAACACCTGGAGTTCATAAGTGGTACAAAATGTGATTCTAATACTAGTCTCCCTCATATTTGGGTCTCCTTGGCTAACTTTATGACCTAAATCAGACTATCGGTGATGTGAGAAAAAGAGAGTGTGTGCGTGTGTACGCGCGCGTGTTTGCCCGCGCGCGCCCGCGTGCTCGCGTAATCCCTAAATCACTAAAACGCGGCTCAATTTGGACTACCAGTCCCATCATGCAACGCTCCCTATTTCCCAGCGCGCGGGGCGGAGCCGTATACGGGGCGGAGGCAGCGGGCGCTATTGCATTCTGGGCATTGTAGTCTGGGGCCCGGCCGCGAATGGGCCGGTCCACGTGGTGCGTTTGGCGGCAGCTTTGGGCAGCGGCTCCTTCGCTCCCTGCACGCAGTCCCTGGCGTTCGGGAGCCAGCAGGCGTAGCCAGCCGCGGCGGGCACGGGCCGGAGGAAGGGCTGGAGGCGGCCAGAGGCTTCGCGACGTTTTTGCGACAGCCGCGGCCGTGTTCCGCGCGCGCCTCCCTCCTCCTCTCTCTGAGGAGGTACCGGCTGTTGTGCGGCGCTGCCTTTCTGTTTGAGTGTATGAGAGAGTGAGTGAGGGAGAGAGTGAGTGCGGGCGGGCGGGCGGGCGAGCGTGTGGGAGAGGGTGAGGCGTGAGTGCGCGTGTGAGAGGAGAAGAGCCTGCCGCGGCCGCCTCGCCGCTCCTGCCGCCGCGGGAGCGGGGCGCGCGGCCGGAGCGCGCAGGGGAGCCGGCGCCCCGGAGCCCGCGGGGAGGAGCAGGGACAGATCTCCCCGCCCCCAGCCCGCGTCCCTCGGCTTCCCTCCGCCGCGGGAGCCTCCGCGGCCCCGGCCGGCCTCTGCCCGCCGCTTCCCTGGATGTCCGCGGCGCCCGCGCGGGGCCTCCTCCTGCTCTTGCCGCGACAGGCGGACCGGGGCTGCGGCCGGCGGGCGTAGAGCGGGTGGGCTCCCGGGGGCTGCGGCCGCCGGCGCCTCCCTGGTCCCCACCGCGGCCGCCTGGCCCCTCGCCCCAGCTCCCCGGCCTCGGGGGCTGTGACAATGGACTATGACTTTAAAGTGAAGCTAAGCAGCGAGCGGGAGCGGGTCGAGGACCTGTTTGAATACGAAGGCTGCAAAGTTGGCCGAGGCACTTACGGTCACGTCTACAAAGCCAAGAGGAAAGATGGGTGAGTGCGTGCGTGTGTGTCCGCGGGGTCAGCCCGGGCGCGCCCCCGCACGCCGAGGCCGAGGCCGAGGCCGAGGCCGGTAGCCGGCGGGGCCGGGCCGCCGCGGTGCCGGGCTCCCGCGTCCTCCACCGGCCAGGTTGGGGGAGGAAGTGGGAGCTGAGCCCGTCACAGTCCTGCAGGCTGCGTCTGTGTTCCTCAGGGCTGGCAAGAAGGAAGAGGACGCGCTGTGTTCCCCACGGGCTGGAGACTTCTGGAGGATTTTAGGACTGGACTTTTAAAAGAATTAACAAGACACGGCAGTTTAAATGATTTTTTTTCTGCGGTCGATTTATTATGGTAACCTTTGGGGAATTTCCTCACCTGCTTCTGGAGTGACAAGCGTCAGTTTGGAGGGAAAGCTATTCCCCCCCCCCCCAGTTCGCTATCGATTTATTATCAGATTTGGTTTTTATTTGGTGGCAAAAAGGCAGCAAGTGAATGTGGTCCCGCAGAGTACCGTATAGTGGTCATCTGCGACATAAACGTAGCAGTTGCTATGTGGATATCATTAGCTGTGAGTTTTTACGTAGAACAATGGGTGTTTGCTGCAAGGTGGGTGGTGGGGAAAAAGGCAAGTGACAAATAGGAGCTATCTTTTTCAGGCTGTTTCCTCAAAATTTAGCGGCTGGCAATTTCTTTGCTTTAAATATTCTTCTCTAGAAATAACTTAATTAAGCCCATGACTAGTAATGCACCCATTTTAGTTTCTTAATAGGCAAGGGAAATGTTCATTTTTCCTTTGTCAGTGGGTGAATGTTTTGTAATATTGACAGAATGGAATGTAATTCTTAGTTGGGGAGAAAATGTATTTTATTAACTCCTTTTCTTCTTGTAAAAATGGATTTTACCTCTGCTCCCTTTTAGAAAATTATTTGAAAGATGTTATAGTTTTCTTATGTAATCTTTAGGTTTTGTTAGAAACAAAGTGGCTTTCCTTGAGCATCATCGTTGGTATTTGATGTTTAAAATAATTACTTTAAAACAACTAGGGAACGCCAAAAAATGAAACCATTCATAAAGCCGAAGTAGTTCCGGGGGAGGGGGAAGGCCATATTTATAAATACTTAAGTGTTCTGGATGATGGAAAAGGAAGTATTTATTTAGTCAACATTTTTCTTAGATTTGCTGAAACATTTTTCAAAAATAATTTAAAATGGATTTTAAGAGATAGCGGCTCTAATAAATTTGGATGTATTTGCGTGCTTTTATGCAACAGTAAAGCAGTACATACGTGGGCAAGAAAGGAAGGGATTTGAAAACTTGATACTGTGTTCTGCATGTATTTAAAAGTTTTTAACGCAGTGGATAGTCTGTTGACATTTGAGAAATCAACATCTGGCGATACTGTTGTCTAATTAGATTTCTCATTTAAGTTTTACTCTGTAATGATTGTATTTAAAACTTGTCCTTGTTTATTTAGGGTTTGGGGTGACCTTGTTTACTTACTATACACAGTAATATTTTTCAAAAGATTTAAACCATCTCCCTTTGCAGTTTGGAAAATATTCATAAAATCCCTAGTCGTGTGAAATCAGACATAGTAGCACATTTGACCAATCTGTCATGTGTTTTATAAAATGCTAGTGACTTTAAATTATAGTCAATTCCTGTGAAACAAGCCAGTTTTGTTTTTATAAATTAGCAACTTAGGCTAATTAAAATATGTAAATTGTTTTAAATTTTATTTTATACTTAAAATATACAATATTGTATATTGGCAGGAGATACTTTTAAACGTTTTATATTTTAATGGTCAGGTTTTAATTTAGAAGAAATAGTAATTTGAAAAGAATGATACAATTTAAAAATAGCTGATGTATAGTGTATATTTGTTAGGCACTTATGGCCGCAAAGTAACATTGCATTTTGGAAAAAAGAGCTTTTTATTTGTGATCATTTGGGTATTTTTTCCCAGCAGCCTTTAATGATTCTGTTTATATGAAGAACTTTTATTTATGTGTAATGGATCAAATATCAGGAGAATTTTAAACGAGAATAGAACTCAGGACCTTGCACTTGCCAGGCAGGTGCTGTGCCACTAAGCTATAATCCCTTGCCCCCAGGAGAATTTCAGAGTTACTTGAAACAGTTTGTGTTTTCCAGAGGTTTGACTTTTTTATATCCTTTGGTAAAATGCTGCATTATATTTATGAGATTCTTTTGATCTTATGTCAGCAAAATGTAATATAAGGCATTTTAGTCTTGATAAAATAAAACTTGTGGCTGTTTAATCTTCTATAATAAGATGATCAAATAATTTACTTCTAGTATTAATTTTCTTTCAAATTAAATTACATATTCTACAGCTGAAATTTCATAGGAATCTGAGCTACAACAGTAAGAACTTAGAAAAAATCCTGAGATTTACAATATTGTAAATAAGCTTTTAGACATATTTGACTATTAAAATGAACATATGTAAATGTGGTATCCTTTCAGTAGTCCAATGAGCATGGAACATGAATGATTAGTAAAAGAATTTAGAATAGTGAAATTAGCTTAAATAATTAAGTTTTAAGAAATAAAATAGCTTGCTACACCATTTCTTTGACTTAAAGAATTACTAATCCTGCCCTGCTACTATACCACACTGAGGATAAAATCAGCATCTTAAGGAGCATAGGGAAGGGAGAAATTATTTGAGGCATGATTACATACAAGAGAAAAGGGGCTTTTATAGTTGTGTTAATTTCAAATTTTAATAGGCTTAAAATAAATGTGTAATACATCTCAATTAATTTGTTCTCACTGTCACCATAAATGAGGTAGAGTCCTTTGTGTCTAAATGCCAAAAGAGTACTCACTAGGCAGCTGGGGGTGGTGGTGTTTTATTATTTAAGTCAATTATAGAATTTAGGTAATCAGACTTTGTTTGAAAGAATGGAAACTTATAAGAAGATAAAATTTGTTTTTAGATCTCAGACTGTCACTGTAGGCACTGGACATTTGTAGAGTTTAAAAGATCAACTATGAGTAGAATTTTATCTTCAAAACAAAAACAAAAGGTTCTCTACCTGTTGTAACTTACCTTCAGAAGGCCAAGTGTGTGTGTGTGTGTGTGTGTGTTTGTGTGTATCTGTTACCAGACTCCAATGGAAGGCATGTTAGCAGGCGAAAATGCTTTCTAGTTGAAAGACCTTTAAAGGAATGGAATATAGGAATCCTGGAGACCTTTTAAGTTTATCCTTTGCCTCTTATTAGAGTATGATCTTGGGCAGATTGTTTGCTTTTCACAAAATTAAGGCTAGGCAGTTTTAGTAGATAATTTCTAGGATCTTTTCTAGTATTATGATTTGAGGAAGTAAAAATTACAAACATAAAATGTAATACTTTTGCAAGATTAGGCAAACATTAAAACAAAAATTTTACCCTAGATAATGATACACTTGTATAGTTTTGATTCTTATGTGTTCATAGTGGTTCTCATTAATTGCCAGAAAGATAGTAATTTCCAAACACCTGTCAGCTGCTTCCACATGTGTAAACGAATGAGAGCAGGTACCAGCCCTTTGACTTTGGGCTGGTACCTGCTCTCATTCCTATGAATCATTTGTTTGGTGACCAGCAGAAGGGGCTCTTCAAATTCAGCTTGCATTGGAGCTTTGTTTTAATTCTTTAAATATGATCAGAACTTGGTTGGAATTCTTTATTTTCCTCAGAGGAATCTTATAAAAACAAGTCAGCATCCTATCTTTTCTTCCTTAATTCTGCATTTTTATGTAAATACTATAAATTCAAATGACAAAATGTTAGACTTTTTATCACTCAGAAATTTATATTGCAATAAGGAGTTACCCTTAAAACCTTCTAATATGTAACAGAAGGAAGACTTGTGTACTTTTTCCCCACCAAATACCAGGGAGTGAACTCAGGACCTTCTCACAGTGCTACATACATCTCCAGCACCCCACACCCTCCAAGCCTTTTTTTTTTTTGTTAACTTTGAGACAGAGTAGCACTAAATTGCTAAATTGCCCAACCTGCGTTTGAATTTGCAATCCTACTTGTCTTGGTCTCAGGAGTGCTGAGATTACAGGTGTGTGTCACCATGCCTGGTGTTGTGTATTTCTTTCTTGCTTGCATTTGAATTTATCTTCTTTACTCAGAACATTCAGATCCACTGCTTAGACTATTTTGAGTTCAGCTTAGATCCCTTTTTTAATAGCAGGACTAGCAAATTAATTCATTTGGGATTTGTGATTTACTACTTTTACTGTATCTTCTAACATTTGAAGAAATCCATTCATTAATCCATTCAACAGCTATTTATTGAATTCTTCCAGAGCCCAGTATTGTTCATAGTATTAGAAGGCAAGGATGAATAACATATTCTATTATTTGAGGAAGTATCTACTAGGGAAATCAACTTGTAAATGAAACTGCAGCAGTTGAATAAGCACTGTAATTAATGTTATTGTGACCAAGAAGGAACCTCCCATCTGTTTAGGATTTTTAGGAAAATTTTCTCAAAGATACAAAAATTTGACTTGGATTTGAGGTTATGGGAGATTTCATTAGAAAAGGCATTCCAAGAGGAATAGAATGAACAGGGATGCATTTCATTGTGTTTTCTGCAGGCCCCTATGAAATTACATGGATCTGATTTTTCTCCTCAAACCTTTTCTCTCCCTTGTTAAGTATTTTTTTGTGCTCTTGCTGTACGTGTAGTGCTAAATACATACGCTATACATATTTCATTGCACCCATGGTATGATGAGATCGATGCTACTAAACAATGGGCATATATGTATCAGCATACATCAAGCACTTTAATTGTGGTGTGATAGTTTGCCACTTTTAAGAATGTGTGCCATATGATAATAAGCAGCCTCTAAAATCCTAAGTGTTGGACTTCAGAATTTCTCTTACATGTAAAGTTCATTCTTATGACTGCATGGCAAGTGATGTTGTTTTGGCCTCACCTCTATGAGGAATAGGCAGCTAGAGTTTTCCATATTGCTAAAGTGGTTATGGCAACAGATTGGAGGGGAAAGTTCTTTCTCTAGTTAGAGTTTAGGAAGTAATGGAATGTTTCATGAAGCTGTGGTATGTGAAGAGGTGGGAGGTAGGAATAAGACTTCTGGGACACTGGATTTCTGCTAGGAAAATAGAAATAATGAAAATTTATAGTAAATCATCGTACACCATTTGCAAATTTAACTACTTTGGACATTATTTCTCTGGACAAATGGGCTTAGAATTCTGATTTAGAAACACTTGAAATATGATGATATATTTGTCATTTGGGAACCATATATACCAAATCAGTGTTGATGAATATATTTTATTCACTGTGATTGGTATCATCCTTCTTGTAGTGCGTTTGACTATTGAGTCCAATCCTTATTATTTTACTTTTTTCTCTTATTACCTGTTACTAGAGATGGCTATCCTACTGTCCTTTTCTCCTTCAGAAGAATTAATAAATTTTTTCCTTTATACCATTTTAGGTAGGCCTTCCTTGTCTCTTTGTTACTTAAAAGATACTATATCTTTGCCTTCAGCTGTCTTTTGTCACCTCAAGAACTCTTGATATTATCAGTAAGAGGTGGCTTTCATCTGTTGTAGTTCAGGGTCTCCCATTGTAGTTCAGGCTGACCTCAAATTCACCCCAGGCTGGCCTTGATCTTGTGGTGATTCTCCTGCCTCAGCATTTGGAGTTCTGGGATTACAAAGATGTGCCACCACATCTGGCTTCACCTGTTCTTTTGACCTTAATATTTGAAAACTTTTTCTGTCATGATTCTCAATTAATGCAG
Organism: Hydrochoerus hydrochaeris; assembly: GCA_004027455.1. Classification (NCBI taxonomy): domain Eukaryota; kingdom Metazoa; phylum Chordata; class Mammalia; order Rodentia; family Hydrochaeridae; genus Hydrochoerus; species Hydrochoerus hydrochaeris. The sequence goes on from PVLA01002974.1 coordinate 53,978, forward strand.
TTACTGTCAGAAGACCAAAAATTAGTCCCTGGCTTTGCTGATGGAATTATGTCTGTCCCTGAGGCAGCATAATTGCTGAAAATTCCCTTTAAAAAAATCCAGATAATAATTACATACCATAAAATTTACCCTTTTTAAGTGTTTGACTGATTTGTGTGTGTGTGTGTGTGTGTGTGTATTCATTGGGCTGTGTAGCCTTAACCACTGTCTGATTACAAAAGATTTTTATCACTTCATGAGGAAACCCTATACCCATTTGTAAGTCACTCTACTCCTACCCCCAAGCCTCACTACTTTGTGTGGATTTTGATATTTCATACAAATGTAGTCATACAATATAGTTTGTGTCTTTCTGCTTTTACTTAATGTAATTTTTCAAGACTCATTCTATAAAGAGTACTACATGTGTTAGTATTTATTTATACTCCTCTCCCCTTTTAGGGATGCTAGAGTTTACCTATGTTGTCAGGTTGGGCTTGAATTTATGATTGTCCCACCTCAGATGAGATTATCGGCGTGCACTTGATTACTTTATACCTTTTTATGGCTCAATAAATGGTACATTGAATGGATATACCACATTTAAAAAAATCTCATTATTTGGACATTTGAGTTGTTTTGCACTTTTGGCCATTATGAATAGTGCCGTTATGAACATTCATGTATGAATTGTTTGTGGACATTTGTTTTATTTTTTTGGCTTTACATTGACTCCAATTTAGGACCCTATCTTTGTTCTTTGTATACAAGGCTTTACTAGCCTTCAGGATGTGATATGGGTATATAAGACTCCATAATGAAAAAAGTATACATATAATGCACACATATGCTAATACAAAAAATGTTAAAACGGCTGTAATAGCCTGCCTTATTGTAGGACAGTGCTCACACCATAATTTGTTGTAGCGATTCCGAAATACAGATTAATATATCTGCTTCACCATCAAATCAGGTCACTCTGACCTTTTCTCAGGTACTGTCTAGTGCTGGAAAAGTTTTTCCTCAGCTGAAGTAGGTTCTAACAGCCCCCAAAATCTTAACTATTGTATTTTAACCATGTAGCTCCATTATGCTCTCTTTACTCATTACTGCACAAAACGCAGTTTGTCCTTCACTGATATATTATGTAACTCCCTCGTTGTATATGTGGTTAATGTTTATATGTCCTTTGGGTTTTTCTGGTGAATGTTTATGGATTAGAGATTATAGATTTCCTCTGGGGCAGTGATTTTGTACCTCTGAATGCTGAAACATTGCCAGATGTTGACAGGTATTTCCTATAGCTTTTGCTTTTGTTGTTGTATCTAAAATTCACATTTAAAAATGTATGTTCTAATATTGCTAAAATTAAGAACTCAAGGCATTGTATAGAAGAGTAGAGATGAAATATCTTGTGAAAACACAAAGCAAAAATTTATGAGCTTGCTAGATACAGAAATGAACAAAACCAAAGGCAAAGGCAAATTTTGTTAATTGGCTGAATCCAGGTGGGTAGTCCAAGTGTTTGAAAATTAAGCCAAAAGAAAGGATAAAGTATTTTTTGAAAAATAACATGCAAATTTTTAAATGGGGTTAAAACTATATTTCTAAAATGAAGAAAAACAAGACTTTCTTGACCACTGTTGGCATATAATTTTGTTTATTCTCCTTGGTTTATATCACATGATTGTGACACATTGAAGTTAATTTTTGTTATATGAATAATTATTTTGGTTATCTACTATTTAGCATAACTCACTCATCTCTCTAGTTAAGCTCTTTATATTCCTTCACTTTATTGCAGCCCACGAATTCTAACAAATAATCATTCTGTGGAAAGGAATTTACATCATGATGTAAACCTACATTGAGAGTTACTGTACACCTGAATTTATAGGTTGTCTAGAGAACTAAAGGAATATTGTAAAAAGAGAACTTGTCAAATTGTGTAATTACAAAATACATCATACTTTGGGGAAGATAGGGAATATATATTGAAATATTTTATAGTTCACCATTTTAAGGAAAACCAATTATGTGAAAATTTAAGCATATATAGAATGGACAAATTTGGATTTTTTTTTAACCTCAGGATAAAAAAAATCCCTTTGAGTGAGCTCTGTTGATGCCTTACCATATGACTTTGTTTGCAAAAATTGAGTTTAGACATAATTTACAAGAAAATGTCAAGCATGAAGTGAAACATACTTGTAAGTTGTTTTATACTGCTGACTTAATGTCAGCTGTTCTTTTATGTGTAAAATCATATCATTTAACTTATTTGATAGTTGTTTATTGGATATCTGTTCTGTGCCAAATATAGGTAATTCAGTGTTGAACAGTCTTGGTTTGACTAGGGAATTTATAAACTTCTGAGGGGCACAGGCAAGTAAATAGGCAATTAAAGTAGTATAAGGCTACAGTAGGAAAAATTAAACTTTGCCATGGGGGGGTACCTAATCTGCTCTTGCGGGCTCAAGAATAGCATTTCTGTTGTGACTGGAGGATAATCAGAAGTTACACAAGTGAATGGGCAATAACTAAGAAGGAGTGTAGGGGTTGGGGAGTTATAGTGCAGGCTGGAGAAGTGGCATCACCTGTTGTTACAGAATTTTTTTTTTTTGTTTTAACATGAGAGGCAGTTGCAAATCTGATTGAAAAAGATAGCAGTAATGTACAGTAAGAACTTTATAACTTAAATAGTTTCTTTGGTTTAATTTTGGGAATTGAATGTTAATTAAGAATGAGAGCTAAATCTCACCCCAGCTACAGAGTAGCATGTACAGAGATACAAAGAAAAGATGAAATGGTGAAGGAATTGAAAAAATTCCAATGCTAGAGCTTAAGAGATAAGGGGTGAGATAAGAGATTTTACACACACACACAGCCAAGCACAGTGATGGGTGCTTGTAATATAATCCTAGGTATTTTGGGAGACTGAGGCAGGAAGATTAAAAATTGAAGGCCAGCTTGAGCAATTTAGTGAGGCCCAGTTTCAAAATAAAGTTAGAGAAGTAAATGTGTTATTGTAAATCGTGAGTTTTTTTTTTCTTTTCCTAAAGGCAGTGCAGATCATTGTCATTTATAAACATGTTGTAGTCAGTTTGGATTTCTCTTTTTAAAAGGTTGGCAATACAGTCAAAATGGGTGTAAGGTATAGGTGCTTAGGAGACTGTACCATTAAGCTAGGTGAGGGATGATGGTAGCTTGAGGTAAGGACATGATGGAGGGAATGAGGAGGAAGCATGGATAGGACTTGTTGACTTATTGGATGTGAAGGATGGAGTGAGCAAGACGAACCAAGAATAATGCCCAGAACCTTGGTTTGGATGGCTGGATATTGCATTCATGTGGATGTCCAGAACAGAAAGAAGAGCAACTTAGAGAGGGAAGAGAATGAAATTTTGATGTGTTGATTTTTAGGTTTTTGTTAAACATCTAAGAGATATTCACTAGGTAGATACAGGAATTTAATGCTGAAGAGAGGGATCTGGCTAAATAGACTTTGGAGTAAGCAGGTGCTTGAAATGGAAGCTCTGAGTGGTAAGGAAGTTGCTTGGGAGAGTATGCAGAGTGAATGGAGACCCCAGAGTGGAGTGTAGAGAAAGAAATGTCTCCCCAGGACTGGCAGGCCAAGAAGTGGAGCCTAGAGAAAGGAGGATGTTCATGAACTGGCTGTACATGGCAGCTCGAGAAATACTAGGACCTTGTAGGTAAAGTAACAGTCTAGGAGAGTAGTGACAGTGTCACATACTACTCAGAGGGGAAGGAGTAACATTTCGGCAATAGGTTTTTGAGCATTGAAGCTTAAATTATAATATGCTTTATACTGGGGTGTGTGTGTGTGTGTGTGTGTGTGTATGTGTGGTACTGGGGGTTGAATTCAGAATCTTCACAGTGAGTACATCCCCAGACCTTTCTTAGGTGTTTTTGGTTTTTTTTCGTACTGGGGATCAAACTCAGGACCTTGTACTTGCCAGGCAGGTGCTTGTGCCGCTGAGCTATATCCCCAGCCCTTTCTTTTCTTTTTTTGAACCAGGAATCTAACTCACGACCTCATGCTTGCTAGGCAGGCACTGTGCTGCTAATATGTCCCCAGTCCTTTGTTTCATTTTGAGATAGGATGGTCTTGTTTTACAATTCAGGTTCGCCTTTACGTAGTTCAGACTGGCCTTAAACTAGCAGCAGTTTTCCTGCCTCATGCTCCTAGTGCCTGGGCATGCACCATCACTCTTGGCCATCCTCAGACATTTTTTTTTTTTTTTGACAGTGGTTATCCTGGTACTGGGGATTGAACTCACAACCTCGTGCTTGCCAGGCAGGCACTTATACTGCTGAGCTAAATCCCAGCCCCATCCTCAGATTTTTTAAAATTTTGTGACAGGGTCTTGGTAAGTCTCTTAAGTTGCTCAGGTTGGATTTGAATTTGTGATCCTTCTGCCTAAGTTTCCCAGAGGGCTGGGATTATAGGCATGGGCCAGCACATCTTGCTGCTCTGTAAATTTTACCCAAAATATTTTGGTACTTTTGTGGTTAGCTCTATCAGTCCAGGTCACACAGTGAAACATTTCACTTTCATTTTTGTCTCCACATTGGCAATGTTGCCTAAGCTAAGCTTGTAGTGTCATTTACTTTTTTTTTAATTGCATGATATTAAAGGTAGTTTTCATTTTATTAAAAAGAAAGTAACTTTGCTTCTTATTATAAAAACAACCACAACACTGACATGTAATCCCAGCACTCAGGAGGCTGAGGCAAGAGGATAGCTTTGAGTTCAAGGCCAGCCTATGTTATATAGTGAGACTTATATCAAAAAACAAAACATACAAGACAAGATGGCTGATCAGTGAGCAACAGAATACAAAGCCTCCCGGGAGAAACAATTCATATGCCAGAATAAAATACCCTGGAGAAACCCAGACAGAGGGAGATGGATCCTCTTGACACAGGAAGAAATTAAAACTTAAAAAAGCTCTTCAAATACTTCGGGACTACAACTGAAACAGCTAAAAACTATGGGACATAGCATTTTTGTGATGACCCGCCAAGTTTGCACCAGCTTGAGTCCGCGCTGGCAGGCAGAGCTGCCCAAACTCGTTCCCACCGCCACTCACAGGAAGCATGGCAGCGCTGAAGTCGGGGGTTGGTGAGCCCAACGGAGAGTGGAGAGCGGAGCCAGTGGAGGAACTTTCATTGATACACGGTCAGTGCTGGGAGTAAGACCCCCCAACATGGGAAGGGCGCAACCAGGTGGGTGACATGTTGGAATCAGGCAGGAGGAGCCTGAACTGGGAGTGACAGTGACTTCGGTTGGTTGCTCCCTCCCCAGAGCAGATTCATGGGATTTACTTGGACTGGGCTGCACCCTTGGTAGGGACCCAATGAGATGTCCCAAATCGATTCCCTGTGCCTAGCAAGCACTAACTGGGTGAAGGCCCCTGAAGTTTGGCTGGCCCAGTGGGGTGGGGCAGGCATACGCAGCCTGCTTACACCTCAGTGACAAAAGCAGGCAGGAGAGGGCGGGGTTCCCTTGCCAGCGTGCTTCAGAGGAAACGTGGCCAACAGGGAAAGGGGCTAGGACCTGCACTGTAACCTGTGTGGAGGAAGCCAGGGCCATGACAGGAGAGAGAGGCAGGAGGAGGCCCCCAGCCCAGAACCCTGAGAGCCCTGATCCAGGAGAAGGAAAAATAAGGGAGACTGAGGGTGGCAAACACACAACATCAGACATGGCTTCAATGGACATTAAGAGATATCTTCAGGACCTTGTAGATGAGCTCAAAACTGAAACAATAAATCAGGTAAAGCAAGATATTAGTAGAGTAATAAAAGAAATGCTCTAAGGAAGCATTTCTCAGGATGATACAGATGGAAGAAGGGAGGAACACAAAAAAGAGAGAAACATTCGATAAAAATATAAAGAAACTATAGAATACATGAAGCAGATTCAAAGAGACTACCAAGAAATTAAAAACTCCATTGAAAGCTGGCAAAAATGCCTTAAAAGAAACTAAGGATAGATTATCAAAACTTAAAGACAAGTTTGCAGTGTGTGGTCATGAAAGGAAAGATCTCTTAAAAATAACAAGGAAACAGGCAGTAACAATACAAAGGCTAGAAGACGACAAGAGAATCTCCAATTTAAGAATAAGAAACGTGAATGAAGAAGCAGGAATACATACAGGTGAATTACAAAGGCTATTTACAGAAATAATTAAGGAAAACTTCCCAAGCATGGGAAAAGAAAATGACATTCGGTTGTGTGAGGCATACAGAGCTCCAGCCCCCTACAACCAAAACAGGGCTACACTCAGACATATAATAATCAAGATACCAGAAATTCAATATAAAAACAATATTAAAAGCTGTCAAAAAGAGACAAACAGATTACCTATAGAGGTAAGCCCATCAGAATCACGGCTGACTTCTTGACACAGACCATCAGAACAAGAAGAGCTTGGAGTGAAATCTTCCAAGTCCTGAAGGAAGGTGGCCTCCAGCCCAGATTGGTGTACCCTGCAAAACCGTCACTAGAAATTAATAGAGAAACAAGATGCTTCTATGACAAAGAGGAACTGGGGGAGTTTGTGACCACCAATCCAACCCTGCAGAGAATGCTGAAGGACATTCGAGAGAGAGAGAAAAAAAAATACCAGGATTTTAGGAACAGTGGTAGAAAGGCCTCAATGAATGGGGCAGACAATAGAATGAAGGAGAAAACTAAACAAAGGCAGAAAAGTAGCATAGCAGAAATGAGGCAGAGGATAACTAGAATGTCTAACATAGATGGCCTTGATACACTATATTGTTAATAGTACACCAGGATTTAAAACCCACGTTACTCACACTACTATGCTTAGATGTATTATATTCTGTTCCAGTCATTCTACCTGTGCTGGATTTGAGGGCACAGACAGTAATCCTGAAAATAACAGGATATAGTATGGTAATCATCCTTAATTTCCTATTAAGTTAATCTAAAGCTCTGTAAAACCTACACTGTTTTACCATGACTGATGGTAATCGAATCAGGTCTGTTGGATCACTGTTTTGTATTGATAGATTTTATTCAAAGCTGTTATGATTGATAATATCAAGTCTGAGAGTATAGGCAACTGCACCCAAGATGACAAGATTCACTTGAATATCCACTCTGGTTTGATTATTACCTGCCTTTGAAGTTTTATACTGTCTACAATGTTTTATTTTACTAATATTGTTATTTACTGCTATGCTCAATTATACTGCTATATTCAATTATGCCTGATGCTATAGACATTCTATTGAACATAATAAGAAACAATGCAGTAATCATTGTAGATCACCTTGTACTGTGGTTTTATACGACTTTGTGGTTTCATGTTTTTATAGGAATTTGTTTTGTTTTGTCTTGCTAAGTTTTGTTTTTCCCTCTAATACAGAAAGGATAGAAATACATGTAGAGATTCATGCATGTGTAGCTGTTTACAGTCTCACTGTTTGACTATCTACTTTGTATGCTTTAATTTTGTAACTTGAACAACTATTTCTAAGAGGATAATATGTAATTTATTAACTAGTGATTTCTTACTGTTTTTTTTGAATCTGTATTATCTCTACCCTTTACATGCTTTTGTTTCTCTTTAAATAAAATCTTTAAAAAAAACAAACAAAATATACTTGCTAAAAAATTCAAAGAATACAGAAATGTATATGGAAAATGAATTCCCTAGCTGCATGATTAGAAGATAGTATCTTTTTTAATCTCTCCAAAGAATTGAATATCTTAATAGTAGGTTAATGAAATTTAGGACTTTTTATTTAAAAATTATGTACTTTTCATGTCAATACGTATAGTTCTGAATAATTTTTATTACTGCAGAGCATCACATGACATGTATGCATATAAATATGTTTTTAGTTACCCCGTTCTCTAGTGATAAACATTTATTTACCGTTTAGTGGCAGAGGGATATCGGGAAGTATGTTTTCCAATGAAGTTCTTAAAATAGAGTTTCAGGGTCAAAGTTGATATATTTTCAACAACTGTATTTTTATTATAAAATAAGATTGGATTAATGTGTTTTGATTAAAAGGTTGAACAGTATGCGGGGATAACCAGAAAAGTCTAACTCCCCTCTAACTGAACTCCTTAGGATAACCATTGTCCAGGCCTCCTGTTGTGTATGCTTATAGAAGCATGTGTATGCAATGGTAGACTAAAATTTACTTTATTCATTTTCAACAGATAATACCTCCATGTGGAAAACATTTTAAATATTCTTTGGATTGGTTTTTTCAGTTTATAGGGTTCATCAGCTCATCATTGCTCTGTGAATATAATGTAATGTACGGAGCCAAAGTACAACATCAGGATGTTTTCTTATGCAATTGAAACAGTTTTGTGATAAATTTCCTTTACTTCTGGCTTCATACAGCATTCTCTGAGGTGGAAGTGGATGTTTGCATACCACCAGAGTTTCCCTTGGGGACATTTACTGTGGGTGATACCACTGGTGAGAAGCAGTTTCCATTGAGCAAGAAAAGGCCCCTGGACTATTTCCAAAGGGAATTTTATCCCTTCCAGCCTCTTAACAGTTCTAGGGACTTTGACCACCATGTCCAAGTACAAACTACAGGTTACAACCACAGCACAGCACTGTGAGACTAGTACAGTGAAGGTCAACTTCCAGTAATAAATTTTAACACGCCTGGGCACCAGGCTCTTTAAAGACCAATCTGTGACCTCTAAAAAGATTGCAACAATTATACTTGTATCAGAAGCCCCCAAATAAAATTTATTTTGGGGGAAGAAATAAATTTTTTTTTTTATTGGTACCAGGGATCGAACTCACAACCATGCGCTTGCAAGGCAGTCACTTACGCCGCTGAGCTAAATCACCAGCCTGAGGGAAGAAATCAGAATAGATATAATAATGACATATTTGAATCATGAGGTTAAATACTTTGTAAAGTTAGAATTTTTGAATGATTCTTTTGGAAATTTTGTATTGGGTGTTCCCCCTTGCACAAGTCCTGACTATTTTAGGTTACTAGTTAGGAGAGAAAAATTTAAGAACCGTGTAGGTATTTATAACATTTCATTATTTTTTAGATCATCTTGTGTTTACTTTCATAAAACTTTTGTATTTCAGCTTAATATGGTTGCAAAATTGGTTTTTATCACAAGTGATTGATACTCCTGATGTATCCTACCTTCCTCCACCTTTGCTCCACACTCTTGGTACTCTTCCTCTCCTGTTGCTTGACTTTGACCATTGTCTAATCTTTTACCTAGTGCAGACCTTTCTATTCCTGATTTTTTCCCCTTTTCATCTTCTGAAGTTTGCCTTTCTGTTTTATTCTGATTTTGGCTTTGACCTTGTTCCTGTCTTGTTTTTTGGTTGCATTCTCCTCTGGGGTTGCCTTCATAGAACAAGAAGCTGAAGCCTCTTGTGCTTCTGGTGGAATTGCTTTGACTTTGCATGCTCAACAGAAGTAATCATTTATGGTAGTTAAGCAGGCAGGTGCTTGTAACATGAGCTAGACTAGGCTTGGAAGTGTGTGCATGAAAAATATATGCAAATCTCTAAGAGCACATGCTTCTCACCTGCGTCTTTTTCTCTTCAGGATTTATTTTTCTTCCTTTTTTTGAATGGGACTATTCACTTCTAAAAAGGGGAGAAGCTGGTGTGTATGTGTGTGTGTATGTGAAACTGGGGATTGAACTCATGGCCTTGCACTGATCTACATCCCCAGTCAGAGTTTTAAGTTGCTGAGTTGCCCATACCATCCTGGAATGCGTGATTCTCCTTCCTCAGCTGTAAGGAGTGCTGGCATGTGCCACCATGCTCAGCTAAGCCTGATATTCTTAAGATCTTGAAGTTTTTAATTCTAGAAAAAATCTAATCAAGTGTGTTCATTTTTAAAAATCTGTTTTTGATCATGCAGTCATGATTATCATGCATTTTAGTATATTCATTGGGTTATACAACCCTTACTGCAATCTAATTTTAGAGTACTTTTGTTCTCCCTAAAGGAGGCATCATAAACCCATTTACAGTCACTATTTCTTCCAATCTCAGGTCTGGACAACCTGTAACTGCTTCCTGTCATGGGTTTTACCTTTTCTGGACATTTCATTCCTATTTTGGATTTTTCATGTAGTCTTTTGTGGTTTCTTTTACGTTTTTCAAGGCTTATCTGTGCTGTAAAAATTCATTATTTGATAAATACTTCTTTTTGATTTTTGTGAATGATACTGCTATGAACATTAGTATACGAGTATGAGTCCTTGCTTTCATTTCCTAGATATTCAATATATATACAAATGGACTTGCTACATCATAGAACTCTGTGTTTAACTTTTGAGTAACTACTCAACTATTTTCTACAAGAAGTACACTATTTTATTTATGTTCAATTATGTTCCATAATCCGCAGCACAGAACTATGCTTTCTCTACATCCTTGCCAATAATTTTTCATTTTTTAGATAATAGTATCCTTATCAATATTAAATGGTCTTACTGTGATTTGTATTTCTCCAATAATTAATGATGTTTGTTCTTTTTATGTGTTTATCGAACATTTGTGTACCTTGGGAAAATCCATTACAATCCTTTATTTTTAAGTTAGATTGTCTTTCTATTACTGAATTTTAAGGAGTTCTTTATGTATTCTGGGTTAAACTCTTATTTGATATCTAATTTGCACATATACAAGTTGCCTTTTAATTTTTTGTTACTGTTTATGTAGCAAAAAAAGTTTTGAATTTTTTTAATCTATTTTTTTCCTTTTGAGGCTATGTTTTTGGTGTTGTAGCTAAGAAACTATGGTGTAGACCTAGTTCCTAAAGTCTAAAACTCTACTGCTAATATTATCTCTTACTTTCCTAATAGCTTATAACATAGGATAGCTTAGAAATATCCTTACATGTTTGTAGATGGTTCCAGGTAACCAAATTTTTTGGGTTATTGGTCTACCTTTAATTTAGCAAACCTATCAAACCTTTAATTGTGTGGATAAAAATCATTCTAAACTGTGTTAGTTAATAAAAATTATGCACATACATACTGTGTACTGGGAGCATAATTAAGCTTTTTAAGTGGAGTTTATAATCTTTATTGCAAAAAGTTAATTTTTATGCTGTGTTATTTACAGTTTCTTTTCACAGACTGAGGTAGTTGATTTTTGTACTAAATAGGAATGCCGTTAAAGTTCACCTATTTGTTTTAATTTACTCTTCCTCTTGTCAACCATCATTAAACAAAAACAAAAATTAGTGTATTATGTTTTTAAATCAGTTTAGAAAATGCAAATAAATTTTAAGAACATAGTAAAATCTAGCTTATCCGGCCACTCAGACATTAAAAACTTAATGAGATCGTATTGTGCTCAGCATTTTGAAACCTGCTTCATTTTCTCAACAGTAGGTTATGCATGTTCGATGTCATAAACTGTTTAATTTCTCTGTTATGTTTTAGTGTCTGTATTTATTGTGTTGTGAAGTTGTACTTTTTTGTCTTTACATTTTTCATGGTCGCAGTTTTTCATTGCAATTTAATTTTTATTGCTTCGTATTTTAGGCACGCATGATTTTATTGCTTCTAGGAAAAATTCTTATAAGTGAGTTTGCTGGATTAGTTCTTAAGATTTTTTTATATGTAAGGCCAGATTTTTTCTTAGAAAGTTTGAATCATTTTGTAATCTTCGTAATAAACAGCTGTAATATTTACCTCCTCCTTGGTCAGATTTTTATTATGTATTTTAATCTTTGAAAATTTGGTAGAAAACCTACAAAATTTAGGTTTTATTTATATTTGTTTCATTAGTTGTACATTCATAGTTTGTTATTTAGTTTAGTGCATTGCCCAATTATATTTTATCAATTTTTCTCTAATATTCTTCAAAATTTGTTTTTGCAAAAATGCCTTATTGGGATATGTTTTTTTCCTTGTCACAGGTATTTACAGTATTTTGTCTCATTCTGTATATGAGTTTTTGAATGTATAGTGAAGCGTATCATCCTTTTATTGGTTTTACTTCTAATATTTCATTTCCTTCTAATATTACATTTCCTTCTAGTATTTTCATAGGTTTAAAAATATTTGCTATTGAGGCGGGGGTATAGCCCAGCAGCATGGTACCTGCCTGGCAAGGGCAGAGTCCAGAGTTTAAGTCCTGGTTGGGGGTGGGTTGCAATTAAATTTTTATGTAATGTTGAATTTAATTGATATAAGTTGTTAGGACTTATATCAAACTAACTAACTTTAGTTTTTCTAATCTTTTTAATGCTATTGAATAACTCACAATTGGTTGGAAATATTATTTTTATTATCACTAAATTTGCGTATATACTTGATGTTTATTTCTGAATATTCTCTGCTCTTCCACTGATCTGTTTATTCTTGTGTTACGCCTCTGCTTTTTGTTTGTTTTTATTTTCTTAAGTCTGATAGATTTATAATGTCTAGTTAGACTAGTACCTCTCTATTACTCTTTGAAAAAAATTACAGTTTTTCTAGTCCATTTATTTTTTTTTGATAGTCTTGAAAGTCAGCAACTCAGGTTCTAAAAAGTTTTGAGATTTAGGTTGAATTGTATTAAGTTTGTAATTGCTTTCTAGATTCAAGGTTATAGTTTTTCCTTTATTTGAATTTTAAGAATATTGGTAAAGACTTACAGTATTCTTCATGTATGCCCTACTATTGTTTATTGCAAAGTATTACACTTATTTTAATAGTTTTCTGTGCAGGTTTGTGTATCAGTAGGTCTTATGCAATATTTGGGACATGTTAAACTTGTTTTAAAATGCAGATTTATCTGGGTTGTTTCTGTTACTAAATCTGACATACATACACATGTACATATGTACGTACATAAATGTATATCCAGCTATTTGAGGAGGAATTTTAAAAATATCTTCCCAAGAAGAGATGATTTATAAATTCCTATTAACCCACCACATATCTCAAATAGCCATAAACTTTCTGCAGTTCCTATTTAGGTAGTTTAAAGTTTATATTGCTTTTTTAGTTTATTGTCTTGGGTTTTCTAGGTGGATATTTATATCATCTGCAAATAGTAATAGTTTAACTCATGATTCTTTTCTAGTACTTTAACTTTAGAAAATCTAGTGTTGCTGTATTTGTTGTAACATTTTAATGATTTTAAAAATAACTGCCTTTTTATTGGCAGTACAGGAGATATTTTTACCATACTTCTAACTTCTTCTTCTTCTTCTTCTTCTTTTTTTTTTTTTTTTTTGGTACCAGGGATTGAACTCACGACTGTGCGCTTGCAAGCAGGCGCTTATGCTGCTGAGCTAAATCCCCAGCTCCCATACTAATTTTTAAATGTGAATATTTCTAGTATTTGTTAGCTCATATTTTTATTCTAATGTTAGGAGTTGACACTTTATATATGATGTCCTACCTTTATGAACTTGAAGTTCATTTGATCTCTGAGCACTTCAGATTTCTCATCTGTAAAATAAATTTATCCCAGAGTTCTTTTTGTAACATAAGGTAATTGCATGTAAAACAAGTTTTTGAGACCTCACAGGCCAAATAAGTCACATGTACTTTAATATATTTATTAAATTAATTTACTTAGTCACTTTGATACCTTTTTCTAGTACCCAGTTTTGCTAATTTATGTCTTATTATTAGTAGGTGATTTTCCTAAATATGTTTGTTTGCAGGTGAAAACCTGTAGTTTCTGCTACAATGACATGGTGGTTTCTCAGGAATCTCTTACTATGAAAATCTTATAAAAATAGCAGTTTCATTGATGAAGGAGCACCAGAGAGTTTTTGTAGGAATTGTAGCAAAAGCATTTTTAGAGTTGTAATCTAAAAATAATACGTTGATCAAAAACATGTTTTTTTTTTTTTTTAAAAAAGACGCCAAATGTTTTCTTGTTTACACATTAGGTCATACACTCAGAAGATTCTTAGCTCTCCTATCACCTTTGTCCTTGACCATGCAGTTTTGCTTGCAGAACTGCCCCCGATTGCTATTAGTAAACAAAAGAATAAAGGAATGCTTGAATAAACAAAACAAGACAGCCAGACATCCTAACTGCAGCTGTGTGTTCTGTTCATTGCATTCAACTGTTACTTTTTCTACTTATGCTGTACTGATTCTAGTTGGCATTGTAATAATAGTAATACTTTTCTGTGCTGATTTTTAACCCTGATTAGTTGGTGATAATATATCCATATTACACTATAAAAACTCATCTAAGAGTTGGCTTATATTTGCTAGTACAGGATCAGTAGTAAGTATTGTAAATATTTGCTGATTGCAAATGGCCAGATGGCCCATTTCAAATACTGAGACTTACTGCTATTGTTCTAACTTAGTAAAGGTAACTTAGTCTGGCTCAGTAATTTATACATTTTGGGTAATGATCGAAAATAAAGTAACAAATAAAATCCTATACTATGAAACCATACTACTTTTTAACTTTCGATGTGTTACTACAGTATATGAAAGTAAGAACTGTAAGAGATTTGGCTAAAGCCAAACTAAATGATTATAGAAAAGTACCATAGTATATTTAGTTATCCCTTTGGTAACTAAAGGGATGAATTGTGAACTACAGGGAGTTGTAATCATATAAATAAATTGGACTTATTTTTAAATCTCAGCCTGTGAAGCTGTTACTTCTTTTTCTTCCACTCTCGAAATAGGACAGTAGGGTAGATGTTCTACACTTCTTTATTTTAAAATTGAAACTTAATTCCTTGAAAGTTTAGTTATATTCATGAATATTTAGGTGTGTTCATAATTACTAAATGTAAATAAGCTATTTTAAGGTTTCATCCTTAGTCTTTGGAGATTTAAATCAAAGGGTATAAGTATGTTCTCCCATATGGGTGTTGTTTCAGATTTCTGCTTTGTTCATCTATTGAAGAGGGACAGAATTAGTTTATTATCCAAGATGTAGACCTGTGGCTAATAATTTGAAGCAAAAAAGGACACCTTTTTGCATACTCTAAGGTAGAGATTTGTAAGAGTTCTCCAAGCATTGAATGGAAGGCAAATAATTTGTTCTTTTGACAAATTGATGTTGTCATAGAAGAAATGCAGTTATTGGATGGATGGCTGTTTGGACTAGATGACTTATAGAATCCTACCAGCTCTGAGATTTCAT
Source organism: Hydrochoerus hydrochaeris (assembly GCA_004027455.1). NCBI lineage: Eukaryota > Metazoa > Chordata > Mammalia > Rodentia > Hydrochaeridae > Hydrochoerus > Hydrochoerus hydrochaeris. The sequence continues at coordinate 69,094 of PVLA01002974.1, forward strand.
AATAAAATATTAGGGACCATTACTATAGAATATTAGCTGGAACTGACTATACATCTTGAAAAAATAGAAGTTATACCAAAACCTGGAGATAACTATTTTGCCACAGATTTATTTTATATTTTTTAAGCAATGCTTTCAGCAATTTGAAAAAATGAAATGGTCATGGAGCATATATAGACAGAATGGTATGAAGTAGAAAGTAATTTTCCAATTGTCTTGACCACTCTGCTTCTTTCTCTTTAGGTAGTGAGAGCCAGAAGAGTGTTGGAATTATTTTGAGGTTTCTAACTTAAATAACTGAGTCGACAGTGTCATTGCCATTAATTAGGAGATGGGAAAGACTTGGAAGAATAGGAAGTTATGTAGAATAACTTCACCAAATTATCTTATACTGTTTGATTGACTTGCTGAGATCCTAAATTCTATTTGTCATCTGGTGACATCATCAAAGATAGTGTTATAACAAGTATAAGAGCCAGCTTGGAGAAGTTTTTATTGGCCATATTTGAAACAAGCATCAAAAGGAATATATATTATGACATTTAAAGAATCCATTAGTTCATACTAATAGTAAAAAGCCAAGAAGGGAGTTCATTATTGAGCAATACCATTTAATAAATGTAGAATGAGAATCAAAAACAATTTTATAATTCCAGTGTAATAATCAATGCAAGCACTAGTCATAAATAGATACTAAAGCCATTGAGTGAAAACTTGTTGAGAAATAGACATTCATGTGACACAAAGTATCAACTCATGTTTATGTATAGTTGGAAAGGAAAAAATTTACCTTTGTAATAGACTGGGAAGTAACCAGCTTAACAGAATGACCAGGTAGCCTTGTGAATAGATAGTATATCATTTTTGCCGCCTTGTGTGATACAAGAAGAAAAGAAAACCATTAGTATAGTATTCCTGACAAAAATGTTTACCTTAAGTTTAATCATGAAGGAATAATCAGATAAATCTGGTCTAGCATCTACAAAAATTAGCTTCATGAAAAACTATGGTGGTGGCAGTGGTGGAGTTTAATTGAAAATAAAACTAAGGAGACATAACCAAATTCAATGCATGGTTCCTGGGTTTAATAAAAAACAGGATAAAAGGCAAGTTTTGAACATTTGGGAAAATTTAAGTCTAAATTATACATTAAATGAGTTTATGAGAATTTTTTGAAGACAGGGTCTTGCTATATAGTTCAGCCAGGCCTTAAACTCATTATGTAGCCCAGACTAGCCTCAAACTCATGGCCATGCTCTTGCCTCAGCTTCATGAGTGTGTGCCACCAGGCCTGGACTAGTGTGATTTTTTTTTTTTTTTTGGAATTGGGCATCGAACCCAGAGCTTCGCACTTGCAAGGCAGACACTGTGCTGTTGAGCTTTATACACAACAAGAATGTTATTTTTGAGGGACATGTAAATGGTATTTTGCTTACACTGCTATAAACTTCCCTGTTGGGACTATTTTCATTGTGTCCCATAGGTTCTGGTATATCACATTATTGTTTGATTGTTGAAACTGATTTCTTTAATTTCATCTGTGACTTATTGATTATTCAAGAGGTATTTAATTTCAGTGTGTTTGCATAGTTTCTGTGGTGTGTTTTGCCACTGATTTCTAATCTCACTGCACTGTGGTCTGATGACATGCATGGGATAATTACTTTAATCATGATTTGTGGGCTAGTATGTAGTCTACTTTGGAGAACTTTCTGTGTGCTGCTGAAAAGAATGTGTACTCTGTTGTTGCTGGGTAGAATACTATAAATGTCTGTTAAGTTCATTTGTTCAGAGTTTTGGTTCAATTCTGATATTTCTTGTTGATTTTTTTTCCCCTAGTTGATCTGTCCCTTTGTGACAGTTACAATTACAATTGTATTGGTGTTGATAATGATTTTTCAAGTCTATTATTGTTTGCTTTATGCAGTTGGGTACACTGGTATTTGATGTGTATATATTTATAATTGTTAATTCTTCCTCTTGAAATACTTCCTTAACCAGTATGTGTGACCATTACCTTTTCTGGTCAGTCTTGGCTTGAAGTCCACTTTGACTGAAATTAGAATAGCAACTTGTGGTTTTTTCCTCGGTTTTTATTGCATAAAATGCTGTTTTGATTTTTAATCTGTATCTTTTTGAATTAAGTGTGTTTATTTATGTTTGGTTTTTTGAGACAGAGTCTCACTGTGTATTTCAAATTGGCCTCAAACTCACAGTTGGCCTCCTGCTTCAGCCTCCTGAGTGCAGATGTGTGCCACAATACACAGCTAAATGTGTTTTTGTATACTGCATGTTGTTGGGTTTTGTTTCTTGATCTGTTCTGCCAGTCTGCGTCTCTGATTGGAGAATTGAGACCATGCACATTGAGCGTTGTTACTGAGTGGTATTGACTTTTTCTGTAATTACATTATTTTCCCATTCATTTCCTCAGGTTTTTCTTGTTTTGCTTAGCTGCTCATCTTGCCAGGTGTAGTCATTCCTTTTGACAGATTGGTATTGTTGGCTTCATTGTCTCTTTTCTAGGATATTCTTAAAACTTTTTGTAATGCTGGTTTGGTGGCCATCAATTTCTTGAGATGGTCCTTGTCATGGAAGTACTTTAAAGTATCCATCAACTTTAAAATTTCTACCAACTGCCAGGGATTAGCTCAGCGTGCTTGGCAAGTGTAAGGTTGTGAGTTCGATCCCCAGTGCCAAAAAAAAAATTTCCATCAACTTTAAAGAAAAGTTTTGCTAAACACATATAAAATAGGGTTGGAAGATGTTATTTATTTATTTTTTTAGGGCTTGAAATGCTTCACTCCAAGCTGTCCTGGCCTGTACAGTTTTTGTAGAGAAGTCTGCTGTGATTATTACCAATTCAGTTTTCTACCAGAAGAGAAACTTAAGGCTTAAGTTTCAATTAGACTAAAAATCTCCCAAAAGAAACAGGTGGAATTGTCACATTGTACTACAGAGGTACACAAGCATTACTTTTTTTAATGCTACTTTTGTTACATTAAAGATTTAAATGAATATTTGGGAGCTCATGTAAGGTCCTGACCTACCATTTAGAAAGTAATCCCTATGGATTCACAAAGAAATCTGCGTTTAATACTCAACTAATTATGATATATAGCCATGCAGAATTCTTTTGAAGTCATTAAAAATTATGATCTTGTTTATATTTTATGAATGTAGTATGTGATTTTTAGTTTTTTAAATTGACAAATATGTATACACACACACACATACAGGTATATGTTTATGGTGGATGACATGATATTTTGAAATAGTTTTACTCTTTGTGTTAACTCACATTTTTGTGATGTAAACACTTAAACTCTGTATGTGATTTTCAAGTATACATCTTGATTAGCTATAGTTGATTTGTTCTACTGTAGATCTCTTGAACTGTTACTAATTGAAATTTTGTGTCTTTTGACCAGTATCCCCCAACTTCATTCCATAACCACCATTCCCTTCTCTACTTCTGTGAGTTTGACATTTCTAGATTTCTCATGTAAGTGACATCACGTGGTATTTGTACTTTTTGGCTGGCTTATTTCACATAATGCTTTTCACTTTCATCCTATTTTTTTTTTTATTTTAAGGCTGGATAATATTCAGTCAAAAATAAGTGATTCAATGAAGTTCACTGAGGATTCTGTATTGTTTAAAATACTGCCTGTGCCTATTGGCATGATTCTTGCTCATTGTCAGTGTGTGAGTGCACACATGCGCGCACACACACACACACCTCATAATTTATCAGTTGATGCACACTTAAGTTGATTACCTATCTTGGCTGTTAAGAAAAATGCCTCCCTGAAAACAGCATATTTATCTCTGATACACTGATTTTATTTCTTTTGAATATATACCTAGTATATAGGTATATTATATGCTATAGTATTGTATGTACTATAGTATATGCTTTGAATTATTAGATCACATAGTATTTCTACTTGTCATTTTTTGAGGAACTCCTATACTGTTTTCTGTAATAGTTGTACTATTAGATTCCCACCAATAATGCATAAGCCTTTTCCTTTCTCATTTTTACCAGCATTTGGTATTTTGGTCTTTTTGGTCTTAATTTTGGATATAGCTCTAAATATGGTAAAATTGTGTCTCATAGTTTTTTAATTTGCATTTCTCTGATGATCAGTGATACTGAATAGTTTTCATGAACCTGTTGGTCATTTGTGTGTCTTTTGAGAAATGCCCTGTTGGGTCCTTTGCCCCTGACATAGTTGTTTTAAAAATTCTCTTTAAGCTATTTCAGTCTCTCCTTGTTAGACATTTTTCTTAAATTTGGTTATTCTCAGCAGCTTTTAATACCAGTGTATTGACCAAATGATATATTTGTGCTTATATGGAGATCAGGTAGGGAGCATGCTCCTTTTTAGGGATCTTCTATGCTTAGATATCTGTAGATCTTTTCTCTTGGGCTTCCTGATAAGATGAGCAAACTAGGCATGGTGGTACATGTCTGCAGTCTCAACACTCAAATCGCTGTGAGTTGAAGGCCAGCCTGAACTACATAGGGAGACCTTGTCTCGAAAAACCAAAACCAAAGCAAATAAAAAATGATCAAAATTTCTTTCTAATAAAAGAAAGCCTAGTTTATTGGTGCAGAAGCCTTTTGTCTTTTCATGCACATCTTTTTACTGCAGAGGTCCATTTTGGATACAGCAGAATCATGATAATAGTCAAAGCCTTTTTAAATGTGTCTTGAGAATAGCATCTTACATGGACTTAGTTGAATAACTTATTGTCTTGGACAAGGGTGATGAGTAAGTTTTCAGATGGGCATATTTTGGAGATGTTCTGAATCAAAAAAAGATACTTGCAACTTCATCTTCCTGTGTAAGAGTTCTTGCAAAAGTAGTTGATATTAAGTCAAATACTGTGGCCATATTAATATACATAATAGGTGGTTGTGCATGGTTTTGGCTCTCTGCCTTCACTTCCCTCACACCAAGCATCAACATCTGAGAATATTAACTATCTGGTTGTTTGTCACTGTTTAATTTCATGATTAGATAGCAGACTATGGAAGAGGAGGGGAGGGAAGGAAAAAGTTGGGGAGGAGAGGGTAGAGAAGGGAAGTGAAGGGGGAGTGACCATTCTAAACTTTGTAAGGACCAGTTTTTCTTTCCTTTTACTGCATGGTTTTTGTCTGTCAGACTACTGGCTGCATAGCACCATTCATTTCTTTGAATACATGCAGTACCCGAGTACTGTCTCACAGACAAATACTAAGGAAAAGATTATGATTAGAGTTTGTAAGCAAATTAGAATTTCTAAGCAAAAATTAAGCTAAATGTCTTTATGATTTTATTGTTGCTGGGACAGTATGCCTGACACCCACAATTTAAAGGAGGAGAGGTTTATTTTGACTCATCGTTCCAGTCCATAATCTGCTGGCCCTAAAGCAGAAACAGCATGACAGAGAGGAATGGCAGAGGAATAGGTGCTTACCTCATGGCAGTCAGGAAACAGAGAGAGAAGGGAGTAGCCAGGAACAAAATACACATTTTAAGGTCACACCTCCTGGAACCCACTTCCAAGTAGCACATTTAGCTTTTTTATCTCATCAGTGGATGAAAACACTGATGAGTATAATACCCTCATGATCCATTTACCTTTGTGCATGAGACTTCAGGGTGAGCCCATAAAGAGCCCCCAAATCAGATGTAGGATTATTGGGAAAATTGCCTGATTATTTTGATTTACCTGCATTTTTTAGGGCTGGGGATTTAGCTCAGCGGCTCAAATGTTTGCCTGGTAAGTGTGAGGTTATCAGTTTGATCCCTGGTACAAAAAAAAAACAAAAAACAAATCTTTGGGTTTACCTGCATTTTTTTTTTTGTAATAATAAAGGCATCAGAGAAATTGAAAGATTATAAGCACATTTAACTCCTAGTTTACCCGTAACTCTTTTCTGAATTATTGCCAGCCTATCTGGTTTCATCAGCCTCTTGGACCAAAAGAGGTTTGTTTGCACTTTTTAGTTCCCAGGCAATTCCCTAACCCTTAGCTTGTAAATTTCTCCCTATTCTCCGGGCCACTTGGAAAACAGGAATTGAGGAAGCTTGATGTGAGAAGAAAGCAATTCAGAATCCCCTTTAGTGTGTAGGAAATTAGATTTTCAAAGAAGGGATTGTTTCCAAGAAGGGAAACTGATGAGTCAGAATGGGCTCTGGATAATTCCCAGAATTATCCCAAAGGAGTTTTAAGTTTATTAAGGTTAGAAAAAGAATCACCAATATGTTTGCAAGTAGTATCAATAGACTTCTATGCTACAAATTTAACATTAGTCTTTAGGGGTTGCCTGATAATCTGTTGGAGCAAAACACCTGTAAGTGGAGTTGTTAAAAGAGTATTGTAACATGATGTCACTTTTTAGGAGTGTTCTGGTACCAGGTAGTGAAATTTGTACTGTCATTATCATTGAGTAACTCTAAAACAGAAGAGCATGGTGTTGAGTTTGTATAGTCTGCCTCCCTGGTGACTCACCTCTTCCCACCAGCTTCACCTCCCAGCATCACACCCAATTATAAACCCATCAGTGGACCCTGATTCCGTATCATACACTCATGATCCATGTCTGTGGAAGTGAGAAAAAGCCTCCAAGTACAGTATTATCTACTTATGCTATAGCCCTCTTGAAAGTTAGGTTACAAAAGCTAGCTGATGTGAAAGATCTATAGGTATAGTTTAGGAATTAGGAACCTCTTTTCTGTGAATGACAAGAATTTTCCATTTAAAAGTCACTTAACAATTGAGTCCAGTTACTCAGGAAACAAATTGACTCATAAGGAACTGTAACCAAGAGGATCTGGGTAACTTCCAAAGGGAATGTGTATAGACCTAGTAGTCAGGTTGATTGTATGCTGTAGTCAAATCATGAGTAAATTTCAATAAGGTATTGGACTTATGCCAAGGAGTGACTAACATTGAAAAGATCAATATTAAGAAGAACATAAGCCTTAGAGGTAATATAGCTGAAAAGGAAACCATAATACTAAAAGAAGATAGCTAGGAAAAGAACAGAATAATAGAGATTAATACATGACAGTCACTAACCTTTTCCATGGATCTTGGCGTGAAGGTCTCTGGTTGAAACTCTCTCCTTCCAAAGATGTTTTGCTTTTTGAAAATTCCTCAGAATTCCCAGCTTCTGGTTAGGAGCATCTTCCAGGATTCAAAGGTGATTTAGGCTTTTTTAATTGAGAGACATGAGTCTAAGAAGTTTTACTATCATGATAGTTATTTATACCGGTAGTACTTGGTATGTACTTTCTCTCGGGTTCAAGAACTTTTTAAAAAAAATTAGTGTACTTTTTAATATACAATAGAGATGTTTGCTTTGGGGAATTGATGCATGCGTGTAACATACAAGGATCATTTCCCATCTCTTTACTACCCCTTAAGGATTTTCTTTTTGTGTGCTTTTCAAAGATCATGAGTCTAGGTTTTAGGACATAAAGGAATTGTTTAGAAGGATCTTGAAGGAAAGTTGCTTATACTTGTTGATGGTAAGACTGACTGTATTGTTATGTGTCTTAGTTTGGGCTGCTATAATAAAATACCACAGATCAACTGGCTTATAAACAATACTTTAAAGGGATAGGTAGTAAATGTTTTAGAGTTGGTGAGACTATGTTGTGTATTCATTTTTAAAGCAGTCCTTTAAAAATATGAAGACCATTCTTAGGAGCAGCCCAAAAATAGGCTGAATTAACCTGTAAACCATAGTTTGCTGATTCATGAAGTATTACAGCAATGGAGTTATGTGAGGATAAAGTAATAGGATTGTATGAGGTAAGCCTCCTTGCTAAACATATTCTGTTTTTCAATGAGCAACAAAGATTACACAGCATGAATACCCTGAAGTTTAAAAATATCTTTAAACCAAATCAACAGAAGCCTCTATTAGTTTGGCTACTGTGGCTGTCTTAGAAAAGATGGGTAGTCTATTGTCATTGCATCAAGAGGAACTGTAGTAAGCTTTGATCCCTGATTTCCATGGTTAAGTCGGTACAGGAGGGCTTATTCAAATCTCTTAGGTATGAATAGGTAGAAACGTTTATAATGATTAGGTAGGCCTAGAATAGGAAGTTATTGGAGTACTTATTTTAAATTATAAAAGCTCTATTCATGTTTACATTTCCAGGGAAGAGGTTTGCTTAGTGAGGATTTGGTTAATTCTTTAATAAGCATCAATTATAAAAAAGTGAAAACTTTCTGTTATAGTTAATCAAATCTGGGAATTTTTATGATTGTTTTAGTTATATGCCTCAGAAAGGTTTAAAATACAGAGTAGATGGTTGACCTCTTTAGGATAAACCATGAGCTCTAAGCAGTATACTTTCATCAAATTGTAACTTCTCTTTGGAAATTTTGTCTTTTCTGAATTAAAATGGATCAGCCTAAGAGCTTGCCTACTAAATCTTTCAGACACAACAAAAGGTCATCTACATGTTCTATCAGAGTAGCACAGAAAAAAGTAAGATCTGTAAGGTATGTACTGGGTTTCTCGGACAGAGTTCCAGGAGTTCACCCAAAGAGAAAACAAGAACCTGTAGTGAATTTCCTGTGTGGAATAGATGGTAGGTTTGCCGACGTCATCATAGAAAAAGAATTTCAGAATGTATTGGTGAGAGACACAAATTGATTAAATAAAATTAGAAAGTAAGTGACATTGAGGACAAAGACTCCAATTTGAGTAACTGGAAGGAGTGCATTTTGGTGAAGAAGTTTCACAATGGCCCTTTCACAAGGAAAAGGGAACCAATTTTATAAGGTATGGAGGTGGACTGTTATCTGATTGATCATTAGCCCAGTCCTGGCTTCATAGGTCCAGAGGTATCCTTATTGGTTTGAGAGGCAGTTAGATTCTCTGAGATGACTGTCCTTACTTGGGGTACCTCCATTTCCATCATGATTGTGGGAGGAGATCTCATCACATGGTGGTCTGCAAAGTTCTGCTTTTCCTGGAACCTGAAATGATTATAGGTCTACGCATCATGGAGTGGGTAGGGGGTGGAATTGGACGTTGTGGAGGTTGGCAATTAAATATCTCTATGGATCCTAAAGTTTTGTTTACTGTTACCTTGATGTCCTCAGTCTTGAGGGAAATGAGATAGACCAGGTAGATATAGGAGACAGTCTGCTGGTGATTATTGTGCCTACTTGCACAGTGGAGCAGAGATCTGACCCAGAGTTTTAAGGTAGTAAGGGAGTTATGAAGACAAGGATGTCAAGCTATACCCTGCTTTGGGTTACCCACTTGGCGTCTTCAGGCCCAGTCTCTAAGTCCCTGTTACAAATGCTCCCTTTCTTAGTTTATTCCTCAGTCTCAATGGAATTATGGTGCCGGCTAATCTGGCTTAAATCACTATTTGAGAAAAGAATAAGCCGAGTCTTGAGTTTCTGAAATGGTTGGTTATAAGCCTAGCCAGTAGGAATATGGAGTAGAGATATATTTAGCCTTTGATTATACCTAAGAACTATATTTTTCTGTTTTTTTCTTCCCTCTGCTTCAGGTTGAGGACTTGTTGAAAAATTGGGGCACTACCTGTCTAGAATTGTTATTTCCTCAAAACAGATATTAGTTATTTTCATTTAAAGAGACACTGAAGAAAAGTTTCTACAGATGTGAAATATCTATCATATTTTGTATATATATGGAGAGAGACAGACAGACTCAGTCTATTTATGGCCCACAGATTTTGAATAAATCTGTGTCCTTTTCTGTGGGAGATTCTAAGATTGTTATTGGGTACATTTGTCTTTTGTCTTATTAGGTTTTCATCTAATAGTTTTAGTCTTTTTAGCTTCTACTTTTAGACAGTATTGCCCAGGGCTGCGTTGATATTTGAAACTTTGATGGATTCAGCCTCTACAGATGGCCTAAGGTTGTGGTGAAGATGAAGTAGTATTTAGTTTGGTTCTGTAGGGTAGTTTGTGTGGGGGTGTAGGGTAGTGGGGGGAGGCGCATGGTATCTGAAACAAAGAACTGGACATGATACACAGAAAAAAAAACCAATGAAATGCACATTTACTGAAGGCAGAAAAGAGATACATTCTGCAGAGGAGGGGCCAGTGAAAAGGCTCAAAGTGGCCCCCAGAGTAAGGGAAAACTGTCTTTTACTTTTGGTCAAGAGTTCAAGTCCTATCCAGAGTGCTGTCCTTGGTGTGTTTGACAGCTTATGCTGACTCATGTCCTCAGTGTTAACACCCAAATGTCCCTTCCCATAATTCACTGTTATAATTGTATCCATGAGATGCAACCCCTGTGGTTGAGTAGATAATCAGTTTGTCCATGGACAAAAGTTACTTTTTGTTTACCTTGAGGTGTTTCTGCAGTTACACCTGAGTTAGGGATATTTCTCCAGGAACTGATTTTTGGGCTACTGTTTGAAAGTTAGGCAGGTTGCTGGACAGGACCAGGACTCTCAAAGTCAGGAAGTGAGCCTTAGCCCATGATGGATAGGAAGGCATGCTTTGGCCCATACTACTATTCTACCTGTAATCAGTGTCCATATTAGGTGTGACCTGGGTATTGAATAAGTTTGAATATAGGAGACCTTATGGATTATAAGGGTGGTAAAAGAAAAAAAATTTTTTTGAGGTACCAAGGACTGAACCCAAGTCACATATGCTTGAGCTGTATCCCCAGCCCCACCCCTTAAGACAGAGTCTCTCCTGTTACCTGGGCTGGTCTCAAGTTTGGAATCCTCCAAGCTCAACTTCTTAGAGTGCAGAATGTTAAAACTATTAATTTCTACTGCACAGTAGGGATTCCTTCCCATTAAATTAGCTGTTGTGATATCATGAAGAAGGAAAGAATATTACCCTGGTGTCTTGGTTTCTTTTCTTTTGTTACTGGGACAAAATACTGGGCACCCAAAATGAAGCAAGGAAAGGTTTATTTAACTCATAGTTTGTGGAGGTTTCAGTCCATAATCAGCTGGATCTTAGGCAGGGTGGCATGGAACAGGGGCAACGCTTCAAGGCAGCAGTTGGCAAAAGCAGCCAGAGCAAAAAGGGGACGGGGAGAGCAAGCATTTTCTCCACCCTTATATTGCACATAGGCCATCCCCTCTCCAGGGCGGGTGTAGTACTCATACCACCTCCATGCCCTCCTCTTGCACAGGCTCAGGATATTTAGAAAGTAAGGACCCTGACTCTCTGTTGAGTGTCTTAAATTTCTGAGCTTCTCAAGTTGACCCAGCGTTACTAACCATAATATCTGGTGAAGCCTGAGGGTGAGAAAAGTTCATGGACTCCTCTGGAGAAGTCCTATAACAGTGATAGGAGGTAAGATTGACATTATAACACCAGTATCAATATGGATTTTGCAAGATTATCTGTTAGTATTTTGCAAAATGTCTTTTTGTGAGTTTAAAGATAAAATGGGATGTCCTTTATCATGTTACTTTCATCATGCAATTTTTTTTTTCCTTCACTTTCTCAGCTAACAATAAGAACTTGTTTTTCTAAATTTTTTTTTTTTTCCTTTTTGAGATGGGGTCTCACTATGTATTTCGGGCTGGCTTTGAACAGGACTGTGTAACCTGTTCTGGCCTTGAACTTGCTGAGTACTGGTGTACACTACCACCCCTGGCTGCCAGCTTATTCTTGGTATTATGTTATCTACAAGATCTTTGTTGAGAGACTACCTTCACTGGTGTATGACTGGGGTTTGTGTGTCTAGGCATTATGTATGTAAGGTTAGCAGTGTAGTCTTTTGTCTTATAAAATGCATAGCTTTTAATAACCCTTTTGATTTCCTATAAAGTTTAAGTTTATTAGGTCATTCATAGGTCTTTCCATTTTTCAGCCTATTTCTTGCATTTTAGTTTCTTGTATATAAATTAACTGATACATATCTGGGAACCTGGGATTATATGGTCCTGAAAGTATTTTCAATTGTATTGAAAGAGTCTTTTCATGAAACAGATAGGGAAATTGCAATCCAGATGACTAATTTCTAGTTTTGATATTTTGTAATCTCTAGATTTCTTTCTTGTAAGTAGTTTTGCAGGTTTGTCTTTCATCCTATTTGATTGTCTTTTCTTTGTATCTTAGAAGGGTTGCTCTACTTCAGAATGGAGAGTACATTGGATAGACAGATTCAAGACAAGGAAATAAGATATTTTAGGAAAGATAGATTAATGGAGAATAGTGAATTTAAGGTCCATATCTATGTAACTTAAATGTTAATTCTATTAAGTGTTTTATAGGTACTTTAAATTTGACATATCCCTTGATAAGTACAGAAATTTATCAGGTTTATTGGTATTTTTAATGAATTAATGTTTGGGATTGTTGGTCCTTTCTACTTTTTTTTCTATTTTATGTATGTATGTATGTATGTGTAATTCTATGGTAGGTGTTCATGTATATTGTGTTTCTATGTATGTGTATATATATATATATATATATATATATATATATATACTACTGACTCATCTTTTTTTTTCTTTTTAAAGTTTTTTTTTTTTTTTTTTTTTTTTTTTTTTTTTTTTTTTTTTTTTTTTTTTTTTTTTTTTTTGTTTTTTTTTTAAAGTTTTTTTTTTTTTTTTTTGTCTTTTTGAGACAGGGTCTTGCTATGCAGTTCAGGCTGGCCTTGAGCTCACTTTGTAGCCTAGGCTGGTCTTGAACTCACAATGATCCTCCTGCCTCAGCCTCCCAAGTGCTGGCATTACAGGCGTGAGCCACCACACCTAGCTCTTTTTAAAGTTTTTTGAGAAAAGGTCTTTCTCTATAGTCTAGCCTGGCCTTGAACTGGTGGCAGTCCTTTTTCTTTGACCTCCTAAGTCCTCAGATAACAGGTGTGCAATACCATGCCTACTATTCCTTTTTTGTTTCTGCCTTTTAAGTTTAATTTTTTTCTTCTTAACTTTATCTATAGTGGCATGCCATATATTACTTGTAACTGTAGCACCATACGCCCTATTAAAGTTTGTGCCTAGATGTCCCTCCAAAGCCTCATGCAGTCAAGGGGAGTGGGCTTCTAGTGTTTGTGATTGATTGATGATCCAGTGCCCGGATTATGCATGTGAATGCTGGAATGGGAAGGCTGCATACAATATAAGGGAGGGAAAGAGGCTTGTTCTCTCTGCTTTTCCCTTTTTGATCTTGTTGCTTTTGCTGTGCTTTTCTGCTGCACCACCCTGCCTTGAAGCCAACTGAGTATAGATTAAAACCTCTCTAAACTGAGCTAAATAAAAATAACCCTTTCTTTTCCTAATTTTGGTAATCAAGTGTTTTATAATTCAGATATCCCCTTTTTTATTCAGTGCTAGAAATTGGACCCAGGTTCTCCTGAAAGCTAGTTAGTGATGTATTCTGTGCCTTTTATTTTGAAGTTTTTTTCCTAATTTCTGTTTCATTATCTTAGTACTTGGATTACCTAGAAATATATTTCTTAATTTCTAGTTTTCATAATTTAATAGCTTAATTTCACCTTCAACAGAGAACTTTTGGGGTTCTACAAGCAAAGGGAAAATAAAAGGTCGTACACACTAAGAGCAAAATGGCTGCTGCCTGGCTAGCCTAAACAAGTAGCTTTTATTGAGATAAAGAACAAAGAAACTCATTGCACATGTTCAGATTATATAACTTGTTTGCTTCTTGACCTTACAAGACCTCATGTTTTTACTTTGGAGTGGGGGTGATGTTTCAAGGCCTGCACTTTTTCCCATGACATTGTCCACTGGGACAATGTGTTTGGGACAAAATGGAGTCAGTGGCCTCTTTACATCTCCCCTTTCTTTTTTTAGTTTAGGCTTCTTTACTATGTTAGAAGCCTGCATTTTAGGTATGAGCATTTTGCATAGGGACAGGTTGCACTGAACAAGGCATCCCATACCAATTAAGCAGATAAAGGACAGTAACGCCATAAAGAAACATTGGTATCTCATAACCATTCTGTAAGGAAATTCCACAATCCAGTATTGAGCTCTTGGGACACATGTATCTGTTTGGTAAGTTCTTGTAAATCATGAAGTTTCCCATTCATGGATTAACTTTCATCAGACAAATTAAAACAGCACATTTGAACAATTTCATTACATCCATGATGATGCAATAGAAGTAGATAATCAATTGCAGCAGGATTTTCTAAAATTGCTTGTCAGTGCCCACTTTGTTCCTTGTTTAATAATGCCAAAGCTGTAGAAGTGTAATTAATTTGTTTTGCCGTGAGATAAGCTAGTACATTAACATTGCTGTTGGCCCTGGCTGCTAAGGCAGGCACACCAACCAAAGAAATACCTAAAGCATAAATTTCTGTTTTGGTTAACAGGCTGATAGAAAAGTCATGGGTCAGTGAGACTAGTTGGTGCGAGACAACGTAATTTACGCGAGACAGCATAAATTCAGAAGAAGGCAACGTATAGTAAGGCGATTAAGGCAGCATTTTGTGTTACGAGATAAGTTTGCAGGGATATACTTTTTACATGAGAAAAACCATCCAGCAGGGAGAGGACCATATCCATGTCCATACAATATCGGGTCATAAGTAGAACAATTCCAAGTACTATTAGGAAGGCAAAGACATTGAGGAGTACAGTTTTCAATATGAGTATGAGGCATTTGAAGTTGCCACATATGGAGTGAACATTTTAACAGCATTGTCAGGTTTTTTTTAAGGGTGGAAGTGCCCCAATTTGGATAGTCAGCATATGTTATAATTTTGTTTGGAATAGTGGGGAAAAATAGTGTAATTACTTAGAGAGCAGGGTCCTTGCATACTGGAATCAGACAGGACCCAAGAATGTATTTGATTTCTGTCTTTTGAGCAAGACAGAAATGAGAGACATTAGCTATTTTTGCCAATTGAACCCAAATATTGTATTCCAATCTTTCCTGGAGGTTTTAGGACTCTAAGGTCCCCACGGTAGGTTGCAAAACACACAGCAATAGAATACAAACAAGCATTAAAGAGTTCGTTGTCAATTTTGTGAATACTGCCACAAGAAACTTTTCAGCAGTGGGTTCCCCTTCAGATGTGCAGAGCATCTTGTGCAGACTGGATCAGTGCCTTTATATCATCCCACGTCACTGGCTGAGCAGGCCTCGTCCTGAGTTGCTTCCTAGGCAGCTGAGCTTGATTCAGGGAGAGGCAAAACTGGAATTGGGTTGTGTAGCCTGTGGTGCCAACTTATTCTGTGCAGGGTGAATGCATTGAGCAGGAATCCACACAGGGCCTGTTGGGGATAACACAGAAGCATACCCTCCTCCCCAGGTCAGCAGGGGTGCTGGCCGCCCCTGCCAGCCTGGGTCTGGGGGCACCTTGTACAATACAAAAGGCTTTGGTAGAACGAAAATGTATTTGAACCAGGGAAGAAGAAAGTCTTATTGGGAAAGACAAATGATTTACATTGAAAAGCACCATGGACAGAATAGAAAAACCTGTGCAGGGAATGTATTTTTCCCCTTTAATTGCTTAAAGAAAAGAGTTTTGAGTGTACAGTGAGCTTGTTCAACAATAGCCTGATCAGTAGGATTGTAGGGAATGCCAGTAACATGACGAATTTGCCATGTGGAACAAAATGAAACAAAAGCTTGTGACGTATAAGCTAGAACATTGTCAGTTTTAAGAGAGGAACGTACACCCATGTCTGCAAACACAGAAAGATGTTGAATTACGTTTCAAGTAGATTCTCCACACAGTGGTGAAAAGCCCAAATGAAACCAGAAAAGATGTCATTAGAAACATGAAGGAATGAAAAAGGTTTTAAGGAGGAACAGTGTGTGACATCTGTTTACCAAAGATCATTGGAATGAAGGCCAGGAGGGTTTACAGGATCAAAGGCAAAGGAGTGAGGTGTGGCAGCACAATGTGAACAGGCAGAAACAATGGCTTTAGCTTCCAAGAGCAGAATATGAAACAATTTATGTAAGGAACAAGTGAATTGATGAGAAAAGGCATGGCTTGCTTTGGCATTATCAAAGAGAGGGCAGAGAATGCCTAGTGCTTGATTAGCAATAGCTTTGCCTTGTAAAAAGCCGGGCAGGGGTTGATGGCTGGGAATACCGTAAAAGAAAGGGGGGCACGACGAGTCCAAAGAGGCTGTAAATGTAAAAAAAGAGACATTAAGTGTGCATTATTGCTGTGGGGGAGATAACAGCAGAAGATAAGTGTAGGAGAACATTATGTACATATAGTGAGTCAGTAACTAAGTTAAGGGCTTGGGATGAAAAACTTGCAAAGCAAGGATAACAGCAGACAGCTCACTATGTTGAGCAGAGGTTTGTGGCAGAGAGTATAGGTGTTTCCAAGTATTATCAACAAAATATGTTATAACTCCATGACGGGGGAACCATCAGTGAAGACAGTGAGGACACCCTTTAAAGGTGTAGGAGCCAAACAAGTTTGAAGAGAAAAAGGAAGTAGGGTAAACAGGGACAAATGAGGATCATGGGGCATATGGAAAGAAATGGAACCAACATAGTCAGCCAGAGCAACTTGAAGAGAAACAGTAGAGGACAGCAGAAAAGAGAAGTCAGTCTTGGTTAAGTGGTAAACAATATCAGTGAGGTCAGTTCCAAGGAATGTAAGTGTACGAGTACATTCTCGAGAGAGAAGAGAAGAAATAGCATTGATGATGGGAAATAAAGTACTACCAGGGGAATGGGGTAAATGTAACCATTCAACAATAAATACCTTGCTGTCCCGGATGGCAACAAGAGCCCCGGTGGGCAAAGGGGCTGAATGAAAAATGAGTAAGGAGAGAGGGCAGTCCTTCGGGACTTGATCCACCATCACTGTGGTGAGTGTGTGAGCGATGCTCTGAACGGCCCGCTGTAGAGAGGGAGAGTCATAGATCACATCAGCAGAATCTCTGTGACCCCGTAAAGCATCTGTAAAGCATTAAACAGAGGAGCTAACTGTTGAGTGGTTAAAGGAAAGTAGGGCCTTGCCCCGTTAAGGTAGAGACAGCAGGAGTGGCACAGCTGGGAGGACCTGGGAGTCAGCGATGCGGTGTTCCGTCTGTTCGCTGGCCAAAGGTTGTGATAGCGTCCCAGCAGAGATGCCAAGTGTGCAGGACAGAGATAGGAGCTCAAGGCCCTGCATGCAGCAGTTTGCCTATCTTTTCCCAATCCTCCATAATCCTCCCTCAGGATACCAAGGACAATAATCATGAATTTTTCACAAAAGTTGTTCTAAATTATGCTAAGGGAGCACATGGCCCACCTTCTTAAGGAGAAAAAGCAGTTCTGCCTTATGTTTCTGCTGCGCTTCGGGTAGGGAATTCCCCATGACTACATTGGGGTTTTCTGAAGAAAATGAAGTCAACGTGTCAGGGGGGCCGTGTCCCACCCCAGGAACACAGCGAAGGCAAGTCACTCTTCACAGCAGACATCTCCGCTGTCGAGTCCCTGTTCAGGTGCCAGATGTTGGGGTTCAGCAGGCAAAGGGAAAATAAAGGGCTGTACACACTAAGGTCAGCAAAATGGCTGCCGCATGGCCAGCCTAAGCAAGTAGCTTTTATTGAGATTAAAAAAAAAAAAATTAAAATTGTGCATGTTCAGTTTATATAATTTGTTTGCTTCTTGACGTTACAGGACCTCATGTTTTTACCTTGGGGTGTGGGCGATGTTTCAAGGTCTGCACTTTTTCCCATGACATTGTCGACTGGATGTGTCCGGGACAAAATGGAGTCAGTGTGCCGTCCACAGAGAATATATGCTATTATTTCTTTTCCTGGAACTACTTAAGGCTTTGCTTTTATGATCTAGCATAGGGTCAGTTTTAGTGTTTTGTGTATTTTTTTTTTAAAGAAAAAAAATGAAACAGAGAGTAGAAATAATTTCAAAAAAGACAGTAAGAAACCACTAGTTGATAATTACATATTTTCCTCTTAGAAGTAGTTGTTCAAGTTACAAAAGTAAAACATACAAAGTGGACATTTAAACAGTGAGACTGCAATCAGTTCTGTTCATCTATCCAACAAAGACTTAGTAATATGGTTATCAGTCCTACTCACTTAAACATACATGCAGTTATATCCTTTAGAATACTTTCTTTTCCTTTTTTTTTTTTTACAATAACTATAATCAATTCTTGTAAACTGTTTAGAAGTTCTACACATGTATAAGTCTCTACATGTATACCTAGCCTTTCTGTATTAGAGGGAAAAACAAGTCAACAAAACAAATTCTTAGAAAAAAACAAAATGAAAAGGACATAAAAAAACACAATACTAGGTGATCTGCGGTAGTTACTATGATGTCTCATTATTTTCAATAAAATTGTCTATATCATCAGGCATAGTATAATTAAACATAGCAGTATATAGCAGTATTAATAAAAACCAAACATTGGAGACATTATAGGATTTCAAGGGCAGTTAATAATCAAACCAGAATGGGTATCCTGTTGAATATTGTCATCTTCAGAGTAGTTGCCTCTACTCTCAGACTTGATACTATCAAGCATACCAGATTCGAATAAAATCAGTCAAGACAAAACAGTGATATAGCCAATCTTCTTCTCTGCCTCATCTCTGCTTTGGTATTTTTCTGTCATTGTTGTTTACTTTTCTCCTTCATTCCACTGTCTGGCCCTTTCATTGAGGCCTTTTTGCCATTGTTCCTGGAGTCCTGGTGATTTTCTTCTCTCTCTACAATGTCCTTTAATATTCTTTGAAGGGTTGGATTGGTGGTCACGAACTCCCTCAGTTCCTCTTTGTCATGGAAATACCTTGTTTCTCCATTAATTTTGAGAGATAGTTTTGCAGGGTATATCAATCTGGGTTGGAGGATATTTTCTTTCAGGGCCTGGACTATTTCACTCCAAGGTCTTCTTGATTTGATAGTTTGCATCGAGAAGTCTGCTGTGATTTTGATGAGTTTTCCTTTATAGGTAATCTGTTTCTTTTCTCTGACCACTTTTAATATTCTGTTCTTGCGATGGATTTCTGGGATCCTGATTATTATATGTCTGGGTGTAGATCTGTTTTGGTTGTAGCTGGCTGGAGTTCTGTATGTCTCATATATCTGAACATCACTTCTGTTTCCTATGCTTAGAAAGTTTTCCTTAATTATTTCTGTGAATAGCCTTTTTATTTCATTTGTATTTGTCCCTGGTTCTTCATTCACATTTTTTATTCTTAAGCTATAAATCTTCTTGTTGTCTTCTAGTCTTTGTATCATTACTTCCTGGTTTCTTGCTATTTGTAAGAGATCCTTCCTTTTGTGATCATACGTTGCAAATTTTAAGAGATCCTTCCTTTCATGATCATACATTGCAAATCTGTCTTTAAGTTTTGAAAGTCTGTCTTTAGTTTCTGTCAAGAAGTTTCAGTGGAGTTTTTAATTTCCTGATATTCTCTTTGGATCTGTTTCATATATTCTAGATTTTTTTGTTTATATTCTTCATCAAAGGCTTCTCTCCTTTCTCTGGGTTACTCCATTCTTCCATTTGTGTCTTCTTGAGGAGTGACCAGCATTTCTTTTATTAATCTTATATCTTGCTTCACTTGAGTTAGAATTTCAGATTTAAATTTGTCAATAAGGTCACAGAAGTATTTCTTTATTTCCAATGAGGCCGTGTCTGATATTGCATGTTTGCTGCCCTTGATCTCCTCTGTATTTACCTCTCCTGGACTTATTTTCCCTGGGCCAGCAGTTGGAGCCTTTTGTTGTTTCTTTGTCTTGTCATGTTTCTGGTTTCTTTCAGACAGGTGAATGGTGGAGGTCTCAGGACCTTTTTGTATTGCTTACAGTTTTTCTAAAGTGTACTGGCTAGGGGATTGCTGCTGTCTCCAGTTTCTGTTTTATGTATTTGAAAAGCCTGTGTAACTGCATAATTTAGTCGAGATTGTGTCACTATAAACTTACACTTTTTTGCCTTAAATATTTTATTATTAGTACCACCATATTAATGTGTTTTTTTTTTTTTTTTTTGGCGTGGTGTACCATTTCTCTTCCTTTTTCTTTAATTTTTATTTTCAGTACTGGGAATTGAGTTCACTTGTGCTAGGTAGTTGTATTACTAGGCTACTACCCAACCCCTTTTTAAAATTTTGTTTTGAAACTGGGTCTTGTTAAATTGCTAGAGTGGCTTCAATTTGGGATGTTTCTACCTTGGTCTCCCAAGTGTCTGGAGTTGCAGGCATGTGCCAGCATACCTAGTTACTTTTAATTCTTTTTGATTCTTTATATTTTAGTTATGTCTCTTACATATGTTAAGAATCAAACCTAATAAGCATATAATCATTTATATTTATTGTACCAACTGATAAATTTTGTGTACATCTTTCATGCTTCCTGTTAATCTCTTCAACTTTTGTTTCTTTTCTGTACTTTTAAATGTTCTATATTTCCATTTTCTTTCTTATATTAACTTGGAAAATACTACAGTCTTGCTATTCTTGCAAAGATTACTCTAAAGGTTAAAATATATACTTTTGACTTATCATTGAATAATATTGATATACATGCGTCTTTGCTAAACAGTGCAAGAATGCTTCAACTTTCTTTACTCCATCTCTAATTAAATATGGCAATTATATTTTAATTCTGTGTTATATCTTCAAAGATATTATTGCTGTTACATCTATTTAGAATGACTGTCACCATTGCACTTTCTTATTTATTTCTGTATTGTCATGTCTCCCCTTGGTATTATTTTTTGCCTAAAGAATATTCTTTAGTTTTCAGTTAGTGTAGAACTGTTGGCAGTTCTCTTTTTGGATGATCAGAAAATGTCTTTATTTTGCCTTCAGTCTTGAAGGATATTTCCCTGTGTGAAGAATTCCAGGTTAACACCTAATTTCTTTCAATAGTATAAGTTTTCTACTGTTTTCATCAAGAAATCAGCTGCTGGCCAGGAATTTGGCTCAGTGGTATAGGTTGCCTGCCTGACAAGTGGGAGGTCATGGGTTTGATCCCCAATACAAAAAAAAAAAAGAAATCAACTATTAGTTTAGTTGTTCCTTTGCAAGCAATGTACTTTTTCTCATCAACTTCTTTTGATATTTTCTTTTCTGTCTTTAATTTTAAAGTACCTCCCTGCCCCCCATATATGGCCATGGACTTTAAGCAGTTTTTCTAAGTCCCCAAGTGTAGTTTTCTTTTTTACTTAATGCTGTTGTGATTGATAATGTTGAAGAATATAATATTGTTATTAGTTTTAGGAAATTTTCAGCCATTGTTTCTTTAAATATTGTTTGTCTCCTCTCATTCATGTGATCTGTAGAATTTAGTAATGTTAATCCTTCTCATCATTACCACTGTCTCTTACCCTCTCCTTGATTTTTATCATTTTGTCCCTTTGTTCTTATTTTATTTTCCTCTGGTTTCTTCTAGTTCATTAATCACCCTTTTAATTGTACTGCTTCTGCTTTTAAGCTCATGAGTTGTGTAATTAAATATTTATTGTAGTTTTCACTTTGAGAATTCTCAAATATCTATGATGGACTTCATTGTAATTGTCTTTTATCACCTTGAATATTGTTTGCATAAAGGCTTGCATAGATTATCTGAAACTCGTGTGAGTCTTTTTGTAGTTTCAACTATCAGTCTTGTCGCCTCACTTGCCTGTTATTTTATATTGTAAACACTGGGTTTAAAATTTTTTCTTGAGAAATGATTTGCTACCTTAGTGATGGTATATCTTCTAACAATGACCACTTTTGTTTGGTGTCTGAATGAGCCCATGATTTAGGAGATTAACCTATCAGGCCTTGATATTTGAAGCTGAGCTGCAACCCCCTTGAGTGTTAGTATACTTGTTCATATTATTTCCAGGGTACTACTTTTTACATCTCAATCAAAAAATGTATGGCCATTTCCTAGCACTGTTTCCTGCTCCTTCTGTGCATTTAGTAATACTCCCTGTATCTTTAGTTTTATCCTCTGAGGCCTATGACACTATAGTCATGAGTTTAGCTCCTCAGGGCTTTTATTAATCCTGAGTTAGCTTATTATTTACTTTTTTTTAACATACAAACTTGTTATAATTTTCTTTATACTTGAGTACTTGACTTTTTAGTGTATTAAAAATAATTGAAATCATTTTTATTTTTCTCTTCAAATGAATGTTTTATAGAAAAGAAAGGGTAATGAAAAGAGACTCTGTTCAGATTGAGGCAGAGCCAATTTTTAATTCTCCCCTACTTGGCCTTCCTTTTCCACTTGCTGCTCCTGGATGATCTCTTTGAAATTTTAGGGTTCTATGAAAGTTTGAAAACTTTTTCTTAGAAGAGAATCTAACACAAAAGGTTTCAGATGTATTAGAGGCATATAAAAAGATATAAAAATCAAACCCAACACCTCTGCTAAGGAATAAAACATTAGAAAATTGAAGCTCCTCATTGTATCTTTCTGTGGTAGGGAAAATAATGTCTCCCCTTGCCATGATGTTCATATTCTAATCCTGAAGCTTTTGAATAGGGCAGAGGCAATTAAGGTGACTGCAAAATAGGAAGATTACTCCTGACTTTCCGGTGAAATCAGCATAACCACAGTGATGTTTAACTGTAGAATAAGGAAGTAGAAGAGTCCAAGAGAAGACGGGAGCAAGTGATACGATATGAGGACCTAACTTCCTGTGTCTTGCTTTGAACATAAAGAAGGGAATCTGTGTACAATGTAGTGACCACATATAGAATCTGAAAGACAAGGAAATGGGTTCTCCCCTAATGCCTCCAACAAAGAATGGAGACATGCTAGTACCGTTTGTTTATTTATTTATTTTGGTTTTTTTGGGACAGAGTCTCACTGTGTATTCCAGGTTGGTCCTGAACTCACTATGTAACCCAGGCTAGCCTCAAATTTGTAGCAGTCCTTCCTCAGCCTCCTGAGTACTGGGATCACAGGTATGCACCACCATAACCGACTGCACCCTGATTTCATCTCAGATTCATCTGGAAGAATTTAAATTTGTGTTAGTTTAAGACAAGTTTTTGGTATTTCTTAAAGCTGCAGAAATATAATACACTCTCCTTAATCAGAATTAGAATTAACTAACATGCTAGTATTATGTTTTCTGAGAAACTTTATACTTCTAGATCATAGTTATAAATCCCTAAAAAAATATGTAATACTGTGTGTTTAAACTTCATAAGAATGGTATTTAACAGAACATATCAGTCTGCAAATTTTCTTAAACATTGTTTTTGGAATATTCATGGGTTATATCTTATCTTTGTGCTAGAAATTCCATTAAAATTGTTAACTTTATTTTTCTCTTGATTGGCAGTTGGAATGTTTGGTGAGAGATAATGTTTTAAAAAATTTTTCTTGAAAGAAGTAGTATTTTAGAATTGGAAGATTTCCCATTAAAATCTGTATTTCTGGCCTACAATTTAAAAAAATGTTCTCAGTTTTTTAGAGTCACACAGTCACTACAAGTCACATATGCCTGTTAAGGTTTAAATTAATTAAAATGAAGTAAAACTTAAAGTTCAGTACCTTGGTCATCCAAGCCTATTTCAAGTGCTCAATACTTCTGTGAGGCTAGTGACCGCTGTCTTGGACAGACCAGACAGAACAACATTTCCGTCTCAAAGAATGCATGTTTTTCAGTTCACCAAAGGCACATCTGTTGTATGCATATCTTTGATCTTTTGCCCAGTAATGTATGTATGTGTATGTGTATATATATATATATATATATATATATATATATTAAAACTTTATGTTTATTTTTATGTGTATATATTTTTTAATGACAAAGGCTAATATTTACTTTTTCAATGGTTTAATCTCACTTAACATATAAGCCCCTAGCAGACCCCTAATAAAAGACCAGTTTGTAAAATTGGGCCATTCTAATGTTTTTACAATTTAATAGTTCTTTTGATGACTGCAGTTCTGAAAGTTGTTCAGTAGAATTCACAGTAATGGGTTTCCTAATTAGTCCATAGTCTTCAGTAAGTATAAGAAGTATTGTATGTAATGTCTGTCAAACCAGTAAGACTGCATTGATGGATTGTTGGTTTCCTGGGCATATTTACTCCAAATAACCTTGCCTCCTTGTGTCACAAGGCCCAACTTGCTCATGTTCACCTCAGACACTGTACCTTTGGTACTAATACCCAAAGTTATATATAGTGGCAATGAATGATTCTTTTTCACACTAAGTATTGGCAGGCAAAAAGTGGCTTTCAGTTCAGGATGTGTTACATGGGCCCTTTTGAAATGTAAGCCCATTGGCCTGTGACCCTTTGACATTTAGGTGCTTTTCTTGTAAAGCCATCTCCAACAAAGCAGACTGTAGTAGCCATCCTCTTCAATGCCTCCTTTTTTCTCTTTCCATTTCTAATAATGCTTAATACTTGAGTTTCTTCCTGGACACAAACTTTGGGCAGAGGGACTTCCCATTTTCTCACCTTTTTATTGTTTGTACTTTTGCACGATACTGTCCTTCTCTGTTCAGCTGATAGGCAGGTACTGCTTTCATGGAGTCTTTTTGTTAAGAGTATTCTGGTGCAACAGAGAAGCAAAAGTACAAAGTAAACAGGTTTATTGAGTTGAGGACGTGGAAAGAGGCACACAACCCATGGGGGCTGGGCTGTGTCCTTGGACTGGAATATGGGATATGGGGTAACCTTTGATGGGGGTGGTGCTGAGGGCAGGCATTGATGATACATGAGGAGCTGATTGAAATTTTCTTCAGGTGCACTGAGAAAGGAAAAAGGAAGTTGTAATAGGGAAGGAGGAAGTGACCTCAGGGTAAACATCCCCGATTTGGCCTTCTACCGCCATAATGTCCTATAATTTATTCTAGGGCAAACCTCTCTCACTTTTCATTGTTCTTTTGTTTGGTGTTTCTCTTTTCATGCATTTTGACAGTTGTTTTCATTTGTATTTTCTCGGCAAGGCTCAGTTTATGGTAGAGTTTAGCTTTCAGGCCAGTCTTTTTTCTTTTTGCCTTGTTTGAAGGTTCACGAGCCTTTCAATTTTCCTTTTTTCTTTTTCTCATGGATAGCTATAGCATTTATGGGATAATTCAGTACATTTATTTTTTGGCATGGCGACAGCTGCAGAATCCTCAAAGTAGCTTCAGGTGTGTAAAGTCCTAACTTTGGGATCTCACAGACACATGAGCTGCCTCTGCACTATAATAGAGGATACTCAGAAGCCAGGTTGTCTAGGTTTGAACCTCACCTAGCTATGAACTTTGTCAAGTAACAGACCTCTCTGTGAGTCAGGTTTCTCATTTGTAAAAATAGGGCTAGTTAGCTGATCATAACATTGTATGTGTTAATGTATAAGAAGTGCTTAGAAGAGTAACTGGCATATTGTAAATGTGTCTCAGTTTTGGTCACTTACTGTGTAAATGACCTATGTGATCTCAGTAGATATTTCAGTTTGCAACTCTACGTCTTAATAGCAAGTTCATCAGAAGAACTTTCTGGGCACTGAGTCCCCTTTCCACTTTCTTTCATCTTTGCTTACAAGTATATTGCCTAAGAGCTGTTTGTTCATCTTGCCTGTAGTTTTTACTTGCCGTTACTGTTCAACTCTTTGAAATTTGGCTTTTGCTTCTACCATTCATCTTAACTACACTGGCTAATGTCACCATTCACTATGTTGTCTAAACCCAGTAGATACTTAAAGAATATCAAAGAATTCAGGTTTTGGAATCTTACTGGGTTACTAACCAGGTGACCTTTAGCAAGTCACTTAACTTCCCTGGACCATAATTTTGTTGAGCTGTAAAATGGGGATAAATAAAAAAGCTTTTATAGAAGGCTGTTATGAGAAATAAGTCAGTAATTCACTCAATAAAGGGTGTTCATTTATTTATTCCTTTTATACCCATGGTGAAGCTACCTAAAACTATTTTAAAGAGCAGCAAGTTGTAAAAGTGTGCTGGTTTCATTTCCTTGAGAGTGGTGAAGGGATTACATATTCTTTAAAGAGCTAGTTTAGCATTGTGCTTGAGATTATTTTATGTAATCAGAGTGCTTGGGTTAAAGTTTAGGCTTATTTCTTCCTAGCCTTGTTACTTTGTATTTTGTAAGCTATCTTCTCATTTATAAAAGTGGAATAATGATAATACAATGTTTTGGAGTCATTATTTTAAAAAATTCCACACAAAGTTCAATCTGAGAGGATTCTGGGAAGATAATGGAGTAGGAAACACCGAGAGGCTGGGTTTTCAGATAGACACTAGTTGCACTAGCAGACTGTCCTGTGTAACATTTTGGGATCCTGGAATCTATCAAAGGGTGGGTCAGATTCCAAGAAAAGGCTTGCAGTTAGTTTCATTGAGTTTTACTTCCTTAGCCCTAATAAGAGCTACCCATTTCCCACTCCCTGAACTAAGGCAAATATGTATTTGCTGATAGCAGCTTACATAAACTTTGTGGGAACCACAGTGGAGGAAAAAGGCACTGTGTAACAACAACTGGAGTTTCTGTATTCTAAAATCTGCCTTTGATCCAAGAGGTATAGGAGGAAAAGTATTGTTGCCCCTCAACCATTATTGCAATCTGTTTTCTTCCTAAAAAATGAATTCTAGGTGATTAAAAATCTGGAATGCTTTTTTCCTCACTTTTATTTATTTCTTTTTACATTTTTAAGAACAAGATATTTGGCACTAGGACATTTAAATAAACATTTTCTGTAGGGAAAGATTAGAAAGTTAAGATACCTGTAGAACTGTAAGACTCAGGCTTATTCTTGACATTGAGACAGGCTCTGACAGTGATGGTAAACCTATGTCATGTGTGCTACAGTGAGCTGTTTTATCATTGAAAGTTTTAAAAGTTTCGCCACCATTTGTCTGTAAAAATCTGAAAGGCCAATCTGTGGGAGGACGGAGAGACTTTTTTTCAGTTACCACATTATTAGACTCAGATGTCTACTGTTTATTTATTTATTTATTTATTTACCACCACCATCACCACCACCACCAAAGCACAAGGCATACAAAGAAACAGAAAAGTATGACTCATTCAATGGAAGAAAAGTCAGTAGAAATAGTCTCTGGCAAAGACTTGACAACAGATTGACAGTGCTGGTCAACATAGTGATGTTTTGGTCCCCAGTAGACTACACACAAGATGATATGTTTATGCCATGTAGCATAGATTTGTAGTAGATTATACCATCTAGATTTGTGTAAGAATACTCCATGACTTTTATGCAATGATGACATTGCCTCATGATACGTTTTTTTCAGTATATAACCCTATTAATAACCATAGTAGACAGGCTTTAAAACAACTCTATTAAGCATGCTGAAAGAATTAAAGGAAGATGTGAGAATAAAAATGGTTAATGAACAAAATGGAAGTAGTACTTGAGAGAAAAATGTAAAAAGGAACTAAAAAGGAATTCCAGAGTTGAAAAGGATAGTAACTAAAATACCTACTAGATGGATCCAAAGTCAGAGTTGAGCAGGTAGAAAAATCAGTGAATATGAGGATAAGACAGTGGAAATTAACAAGCCTGAGGAACAGAAGTAGGCCAGATGTGGTGTTGCTGTAATCTCCTCATTAGAGAGACTGAGGCAGGAGGATTCCAAGTTCATGGCCAGCCTGGGCTACCTGAGGAATTGAATGGCATGTTGGACTACACAGTGAGATCCTGTCTGAAAAAACCAATAGTGCCAGGGAAATAGCTCAGCAGCATAAGCACTTGCCTGGCAAATGCAAGGTCCTGAGTTTGATCCCTGGTACAAAAAATAAACAGCAAAGAAGGGTGGGAGCTTGGGAGTGAAGGTTGAATTAAAATGAAGAAAGCCTAAAGGAGGATCTGTGGTACAAACATTGTTTTGTGGAAGTTGCAGAAGGGGATAGAGAATATTTGAAGAAATAATAGCTGAAATCTCCCAAATTTGATGAAAGACTTAAATATAAATGTGCTAGAAGCTCACTGAAATACAAGGAAATGAACTCAAAGATTCCTGTGTCAGTTCTTGATATGTCTTGAACAAAGAAATGAGCAGGACATGAAGCAGAAGTATCTTGGATTTATTACCAGAAGTATACTCCTTGGGGTGGGAGTGGACTAGTGAAAAGAGCTCATGCCCTGAAGAAGCCTGGTGGCAGATTCTCCATGTAGTTTTTACACATGCAGATTTGAGCTAGCACAGTGATTCACTCCAGTTTGGGGCAAGTTTCTGTTTTAATTAAGTTGGGGTTACTTTTGGGTGTTCAGGTAATTTTATAGAATATGTTTCCCAGGTATGGCCTACTTGTTAGAGCCAAGTTCTTTGTGGTTTTTAGAGTACTATCTTAGCCCTCCAGAAAGCCCTCCAGCACATGTGTCCTCCTTGTCTTAATGAGGTTTGGTCTAGTTGCTAAAACTGAATACTTTCTGTGGTTTTGGAGATCTGGCTTCCTCCCTGTTTTACCCTCTGTCCCTCAGTTCCCCTTCTCCTGGAATTTTTCTCTGTTTCTTGCCTCTACTCCTCCCTGAGATACATGACTTCTGTAATTCTTTATGGGTTGCCTAAGGCAGTTAGTCTTAATTCTTCTAGAACTGTTTTCTTCTGAGCATGGGCATAGCCCCTATTTGTTTGGGAACCATAGAACTCTTGCTCTAACTGATCTAGGGGCTGGAGAGAGGTCTTGGGCACTTCAGGGTTAGGGAAGAATCCTTAGATGGTCATCTGCTTGACATATAACTGCCATATCCTAGAAGACATGAAGGAAGTTAAAAGGCTAAGTAACCATGACCAGAAGTCAAGCACCCAGGAAGGGGGCTATAAGAATCATGGGCCTGGCAAAGGGGGCTAGCTATGAAAACCAGCACCAGACACCTTTTCAACTGGACCAACCTAGTGCCCACTGTTCTCAGTCAACATAGTGCTCCATGGCTTTTTGGATTATGGATTCCAAGGTATTTAGGACCATTCTAGATTCATATATTAAAACAACAGCAATCTTTTAAGCATTCCCCAGGTTTCTTCCTGATTAGCTATCAGGGTTGAGAGCCCATTGCATTTGCAGGGCTACTCTGGCTACGGAATTAATTTGTCAGTGAATCCAAGTTACCAGCTCCAATACTTGCTGGGTCAAAGAGAGGAAAAGTTCTCCTGTGTGAAAGCTGTGTGCTACATAGTCCAGTGGTACCCACGTCAGTTCCAGTCAAGATGCCCCAAATCGCCAGAACAAAGACAGCCTCAACTCTTTTAGGAATGGCTCTTCTAGGAATGGCTTAGAGGCAGATGGTATTAGCCTTTTAAAAGTCAATGAAAGAAACTAGACAATTTATATACACAAATATAATGGGGCATAAATTAATAAATATAATGGGGAAAAAGTTAGTTTTCCTTTGAGGTTACCATAGAAGAAACTTCCATTTCTGAGTTTTACTGTGAGATTTGTGTACGTGGAAATCATTTCCCCTGGTGTTATTGGAGGCCTTGGGAGCTTTGTCCTTTTTTTTCTCAGGGGAACTTGGGAAACAGTAAGGGAATAATAAAAAGCTTCCTTTTGAAAGCAGTGGAGTAGATCATAGTTGGTGGTAATGCAGATAGGAACAGGGCTGTCAAGGTGTATATTGGAAAAGATGGGCGTGGATATCTGCATAGACTTGTGAAGCTGAGTTTATGAGTCTTAATGTTCAGTTCTGTCATGGTTCCTGTCTGAATATGAAAGCTGCCAGCCACTGCCCAGCCTTGCAGATTGACAGGAGTTGCTATAGGCCCCTACCTAGCTGGGTAGGTGTATAAATCCAGCAATTGGTATATTGGGGATAGAGGAATTTGGATTTAGATAAAAGATGACCTGCTGAGTGATGGGGAAGGTAGGGGTTTAGAGGTTTTGCATTTTGGCTAAAGAGTAAGCAAAGTAATAATATCAGAGGCACCCCCATCCTAGCTTAAAATAGATATCAAATAGTAAGTTGATATAAGCAGGACAGCAGAAAGATAAACCAAATATATATAAAGTACGAATTTAAATCCTAAGATTGGTGCCTCCTTGTGCTGGAGCAGCTGGTCAGTCATATTTCAAGAAAGGTCTTTGTTCTTTTCCCAGCTATAGTCTGCCTGCAGTAACAAATCAAAAACAAAAATTTTAAATAAATCAGGGTCTGAAAGGATGTCTAAACTCTAGTCAAGTAAGGCAGTTAGGGTTATATCAAAGAATGTAAAAATATCTCAATAGGTGCTCATCAGAAGCTGACTTATATATAGTTGAATCCTTCTGTTTCTTCTTGAAGAGACACTTGAGATCATTGGCAGGCTCATAGTGTGTTTGATCTTGTCTCTCTGATCACTTGTCACCTCAAGTGTGGTAGGTAGAATAGGCTTGATCCTAGAGAATTAAATCCAGCTGTCTACACTTGCCAATCTTACAAAAGTTGGGGTGGTTATAATGACTGGAAAGGGGCCTTTTCACGTTGGCCTTAACTAGTCTGCAGAGGTGCCTTCTTTTTAAGTCTTAAGAAGTATTTGGTCTTCAGGATGGACCCTTATGTGGTTCAGGACATTGTTTCTATATAGACAACTCAGTGTATTTGACCCAGATAAGATACTAGTAAAAGCATGTGGCCTCAGGGCCTACCACCATATCTGAAGATTAAAAAAGACCTTCCGTACAGGATTTCAGATGGACTCAAAGGCTGGTTTTGGGAATGTTTTGCATCCTCATTTGGGCTGTTGGCAATATTTGGAGCATAGCTGTCTCCTGGCAAAGTTTTTCCAGAGCCCATTTTAGGGTATGGTTTGACCTTTTGACTTTTTGAAGGAGTGAGGTCCTCAGGCAGAGTAGAGATGGTACTTTATTCCTAAAGCCTTTGCTACCTCCTGAGTTGAGAGGTAAGGGAGTACTCATTGTCACTCTGAAGGAACTCAGGATTGATTTCTTTGAGGAGTACTTCAACTGCTTCCATACTTTTTCTGAGCAGGTATGGAAGGCCTCAATCCAACTTGTGAAAGTGTCAATCAAAACTGGAAGAAGATGCCAAACCTATGTCACACAGGAGAAAAAGGTACTGCTAGGGCACAAACCCATGAAGGACAGATTGACCCACTTACTGTGTGTGAACACAAATGCCAATCTGAAGATTAAGCCACTACTGGTGTACCATTCCTGACCCTCATGCATTCAGGTAGCAGGATGTGGACAAGGTCAGACTGCCTGTCATGTGAGGACAAATGCGAGAGCTTGAGTCATGAGGCACTTGCTCATAGAATGGCTGCATGAAGTGTTCACACCCACTATTAAGATACATCTTTTTGATAGGCAACTGCCCGAAAGGTGCTTTCTGGTGATGACAATGCCCTGACATACCCTCTAGCCTTGGTGGATGATACAGAAGCTGAATATGACTATATAAAGGTCCACTTCTTCTCTCCCAACTTAACACCTCTTCTGCGGCTCATGAACCAGCGAGTCATCTGCTTCTTTAAGGAGGTGTACCCAAAGGCACTGTTCACCAGGTATTTTGATGTCACTGAAAAGACATACTTGAATCTAAAAGAGTTCTGGAAGAAACATTTCAGCATTCTCCACTGCATCAACCTCATCCAACCTCATTGACAAAGCCTGGGAAGATCTCATATTATTAGACCTTAAACTGAACCTGGAGGAAATCATGGCCAGAATGTGTCACTGAACAGGACTTTGAAGGGTCTGATGCACAGGTAGTGGAGGAGATTGTGTCCTTGGACAAGAGTATGAGTCTGCATGTTGATGGTGCAGACATACAGGAGCTTGTTGAGGAAGAGCTGATGCCAGAAGAACTTGCTGAACTCCAGAATGAATAGCAGAAGGTGCTTGTTAAGCATTCCTCTGAGAAAGAGGGAGACAGGGAAGAGGTGAGCAAAGATAAAATCCATTAAAGGGAAATGAAATGAGTGCCAGGATTTCTTTGAGAAGGACCATCCCAACATAACTGTAACAAACAGAATGTTTAATCTGAGAATAAGATAGTCTCTCATTTCTACAGGGTTATGTAGCACAGGAAAAAAGAAGTGACATTAGACAAGACTTTTTGACTGTGTACCTAAGAGACAAGAAAGAAAACTCCTGGGGCTGGGGATTTAGCTCAGCGGCATAAGCACCTGCCTTGCAAGCACACGGTCATGAGTTCGATCCCCAGTACTGATTAAAAAAGAAAAAAAAAAGAAAACTCCTGAAGGAGATCTCTCTCGATAGTCTTTATGGAGGGGAATTCTTCCTCCAAACAATAATCTCTCCATTTATATACTTGTTCTCCATTCCAGAAGTCACCTCAGGCAATATTATTGTTCTTTTTCTTCCTATCATACTGTGCTGAAGTTTGTTTCATATTTTTGTGGTTAAAAATACATATGATTCAGAACAGATTAACCGTATGTACGTTGAACTTTGGGAAAATTTAATTTGGTTCACAACCAACATTGGTTCACAGTCATGTTCTTAGGGATTAGAATGGATTAACTTTATTTACATTGAACTTTATGGGGAAATTTGATTTGGTTCATGACCTTTTTTCTTTTTTTTTTGAGACAGGATCTCTATGCAGTTCAGGCTGGCCTTGAGCTCACTTTGTAGCCCAGGCTGGTCTGGAACTCACAATGATCCTCCTGCCTCAGCCTCCCGAGTGCTGGGATTACAGGCGTGAGCACCTGGCTATGACCAATTGGGTTTGCAACCAGAATTGTGAAATGAAATTGGTGAATGGAGTTACCACTGTATTATGGTTGGAATACCAAGTGGAGCTGTGGATTAGAATATAATCTGTATACTGTAGAAGAGTCCTTGCTGTAAGTTCTAGGTTCTTAAATCTTTTTCCAGTTCTTGAGCAAAAAGATAAGGGCCATCTCTAAAACCCTGTGGGAGAACTGTCTGCATATATTACTGTTTTTCATTTGAGATGAAGTTTTCCCATTCAAAGGCAAACAGGAATTGGAAGTCTAGATGGAGAAGAGTTAAAAAAAAAAAAAATTCGCAGCCCAAGACTGGGAATCAATTTGAGTCTCCTGGAATTGGGAGAAGACTGTATATTGATCTGCCACTAGAGGGTAGATTGGGACTATAACCTTATTAGCAAAGCGGAAGTTTTGTATCATTTGATATTTTCCCAAAGAATTTATTCTGGGGAGAATGGGAGTGTTGCAAGGGGATTGACAGGCTGCAGAAGGCCATGTGTGTGAGAGGCCAGACATGTTCACAGGCTTTTTCTTTGATATATTGTTTTTGGTTAAGAAGAAGTAGGGTCTGTCTTTTAGTTTCATAATTCACAGCATTGCTGAATTTGCTTTCCTAGTTATTATACTGCACCTTATAGAGGATCTACTTGCTGACTAATTAGGCCAAGGAACTCTGGTGTATTCTTAAGGGTCAAAATCTGCTTTGTCTTTGGCTGGAATTGGAGAACAGCTCCCAGTTTTAATAATAAATTTCTTCCTGATAAGGGAGGAAGATACCATGGGACTATTGCGAACTCATGGTTGAATATTTGACCTTTGAATTGACATGTGAAGCATGGATAAAGCACTAACTAGGACTCCCTTCTGTCCTAATCATGGGCATAGATTTAGAGGTTAAAACTGAGAAAACTACTCCTGTATTTATAGAAATTGAATTTACTTAACTGTGACATCCTTACCAGGGGCATTGTAGCTGGCCCTGGGCCCTTCTTGTCCTTTTCATCAGACTGGGCAGTTAGAATTTTGACTTGCCTACCCCTTTCTGAGTGGGGACAGTTGGTCCTCTAGTGCAGTGGGTCAGTTACATCTCCTGCCAAAAACAGAGCAGGGTTTAGCAGTGAAATAGTACAGTCCTGTGCCCAATTTCTGGTCCCCTTGAATTTAAAAAGGAACTTTTTGCTTGATTAATGTTGAGTTTTCCTTTGGACAGCTTGAGCGTGCTTAACACACTACCAGTTGCAATGAACATAAATTTGGTCGGTTTTTTTTCCTTTCTACCCCTCTCTAGATTCCAGTTGTTGAACATGAAAAAGATTGGTCCAGCACTTGGATAGAGGAGCCTGTGGACCCATCCGGAGGTTTTGTAATTTGTGCTTGGGCTCTTTAGAAGATGGATCTAAGTTAGTATATTTAGAGAACACCTCTTCAAACCAACTATGAAAGATAGCTGGATTTTTCTCTTTGCCCTGTGTAATCTCTCTCACTTTTCATAGTTAAACAGGCTTCCTAATACATCTTTTCATTACTGTGATATGGGCAGGCATCATCATGAACCTCATGTCTAACTCACCTGCAGTATTACAGCCTCAATTTGGTTCTGTCATAGAGATAGTAACCTCTCTGCGGTGACTCTTGACTCTTTCTGTGGCATGTTGTTCATGTGTATTTCTCGTGGTTTCCTCCAGGATTCTTTGTTTTTTCATCTAGAGTATAGCAGTAGCCAGGACGAACTGGATATTTTACTAGGAAGGGTAAAAAATGAGGGACAGTGTTTGTAAGACATCTGCAAATCTACTAGGATCTTCTGAGAATTGATCTAAACATTCTTTGCATTGTTGGATGTCTGCCTCTGAAAGAGACCTTTTTTGTCTTGACCCCTGTAATGTCTTTCGGGCACAGAATGGGCTGTGTGTTAGAAGAGTAGGAAACTTCCCTTCATGTATATCCTGCATGGCTTAAGTCTGCCTGAAGAGCACAGTGAGGGACTGTGGAGCATTGGATGTCTCTGAGGACAGAGAGAAGACCAAGTCCAGGTATCTTCATGAGGGTATCTCTGCAGAAAAGAGGCCTCTTGTCTATAAAGACTCACATTTCCAACAGTGTCTCTGGTGAAACTGGTACCACTAGCACCCTTTAGTTCTTTTGATAGCAGCATAGAAAGAAGCATGTGCTCTATGGTTCTCCAGGACACTTCTCCACAGGAGGATGGAAACCTGTTGAGCTTTGGGGTATCACCTATACAGACTCAAAATTTTCCACCAGATGTCTCTGGCGAATCAGGTGGCACTACATCAGTGCCCTTAATGCCTTAGATCTCTCCATAGTCTATGGGCCCTTCATGACTCCTTGAAGACCAGCATGGAGCATCCTATTGGTGGCTACATCTAGCCATTGTCAGAGTAGTGTTCTCCCTGTTTAAAAAATAAAAGACTTTGGCAATCTGTTTTATCATTAAAAGGAACAGAGGGTGTTTGTGTTGGTTTGGAAGGAAAAATGGGGGTGGGGCCCTGGTCTCCCTAAAAGTGGAACCCCAAATCTCTATGTAGTAAATAGAGCTTTTTTGATGTTCAGGAAGATAATCGGGAGATTTGGCATGATAGGGAACTTGACAGCTCTCTGTATCTGGAGCACGAACAGTGTACCTGTCTCATCAGAGAGAGCCATGGATCATATTTATTCAGGGAGAAAGGCCAAGAAAAATTTTGGTCTTGTGAAAGAAGAAGCAAGTGAGAAGTAAGTATTTATTTAAACAAGCAATCAATTCATTTATGTCTTCCAAAGAGAATGAGAAGACTCAACAAAATATCAGGAAGAACAAAAGCACGGGAGCATAAGAGACAAACTTTACACCACACACATGTGAACCAGACCTGCATAGTTGCGAGTTCTCTTCTGCCCCTTGCAGCTTAAAAGTGTTCCATTCCATACCTGTTGGCAGGCTCCCTAATGGCTTTTCACTCTCTGGCCCATGCCTGCAATGAGTGACCAGAGTCACAAAGGACACACATGCAGGAAAGAAAAGAGAGAAAAGGGGAAAAAAAAAATTCCCCCAAAGGTGTCTTACCTCCTGACTGGGTTCATTAAGATAGCTGTACCAAGACGCAACATAAACTAAAGTTTTGGTAGGTAGAAGAGAGAATCATGATATTAGTAAGAAAAATTTATCATATAAGAAGAATCACCAATAAGATTTTTGGCAGATTTGTCATGAGAAACTTTGGAGGCTAAAAAGAAACAAACTTTATATGAAGACTTCTCTAGCAAAACTATCCATCAGAGAGGTGGGGGGAGATTAAGACATTCTCAGTTCACTGAAAAGTAAGTTTATTACCACCAGAACTCCCCTCTAAACAGTGTGTAGGGGAGTTGTGTAGGTTGGAATGATAGGACACTATAGACAGTAACTCAAATTGAAATGAGGGAATAAAGATCTCAATAAAGATAAATATGTGGAAAGTTATAAAAGATATTGTAACAGCAGTTTATAATGCCTGTTGTTTTTTATGTAATTTAAGGAACTACTACATTAAAAAAAAAACTTTTAACTTAAAAGCTATTATAACTGGTTTGTATCTTAGTTGCTTTTCTCTTTACTGAGACAAAATACAGTACCAGACACCCGAAGTTAAAGGAGGAAAGGTTTGTTCCAGCTCACAGTTTGTAGAGGTTTCAGTCGCTACCTAGTCACCTGTCTGAGAGCCAGGGTGGCATGGCAGAGAGGCACTGCAGAGGAGAAACAGTTCATGCTGTGGGCAGCAGGAGGGCAGCAAGCAGCAGCAGTAAGCCTGTCTTCTTTTTGTCTCTATATTCCATCCGGGGTACAAGTCTAGCACCTTCAGACACCCCACCTTATGAGTGCATGAGGCTTTGGGGGGACATTTAGATACAAGCCACAACCATTTATAAATTCACATTCTGTTTTCTTCATAATCAAGGGATTAGTCAAGTTAAAAGACTTATTTATGTTAGGAGGCACGGTATGTATAAAACTATGCGATACAGCAACTGAGAAAGGGTGGCTGTGAAGCTGAAAAGAGAGGTTTTTTTTTTTGTATTGTATTACAATTAAAATAATATAAATTTAGGAGATTTTGATTTAAAGATGTCAAATATAATCTTTGGTAACCACAATGAAAATAGCTGTAGAATATAGGCAAAAGGAAATGAGAAAGAAATTTAAATACTTCATTACAAAATATTTAAATGAAAAGTTTATAATGCAAAAAAAAAAGCAACAAAGAACCCTCTAAGGTACACAGAAACTAAGTATTATTTGGCTTGAATATTTATGTGTTAAACTCTTCATAAGACAAAGACAGAGATTTGCATAATGGGTTAAAAACAAATGATCCACTTATGTGCTTTCTCCAAGAGTCATTTTAGATTCAGAGACACAAATTGATCAAAGGTCAGTAGATGGAAAGTAATTTATGCCAGTACTGATCAAAAGAGTCAGGTGGCTATACTAATATGACACAAAATATACTTTAAAAAGTTTACAAAGATAAAGGATATTATATGTTAATAAAAGGTTTGCTAAAGTAAGTGGATATAACAGTTACAGACATTTACATGTTTAGTGAAAAATCATCAAAATAAATGAAGGAAACATGACATGGAGAAGTGGACAGTTTTGCAGTAGTTGAAGATTTCAGTACTTCCCTCTATAATGAATAGAGCAACAAGCAGTTGTGTGTGTTATTAATGTATGGTATTTATATTGCATATATGTAACAGTAAAAACTATTGCTAACAGACATATGCAGAGTTCTTAACAATAACAACATTCATTCTCCTCAGGTGCACATGGGACATTTCTCAAGATAGATCATATGATAATCCACAAATTAAGTTTTAATATGTTGTGAAAAGTAATGAATAAATTATATTCTCTAATTTTATCATAGAATAAAATTAGAAATCACTAACAAGTATGGATTACAAAATTTTGTAAAATTACAAAATTTTACCACATTTATTAAATGTTCATTAAAGGGAAAATTAGAAATAATGAAGATGAATGATATACCACAGTTTGTAAGATAAAAGTAGCAGAAAGGAGCAGCAAAAGTTCAAAAAATAGATATAAATGCCTACCTTAGAAAATGACCTACCTTGTCTCAAAACAGCTTAACTTTCTAACTTGAAAGAGAAGAGCCAACTAAATCCAAAGCTAGCAGAAGGAAGGAAACAGGACTGGAGATAAATCAAATTGAGAATACAACAAAAAGTGAAACAAAAGGTTGATTTTTGAAAAGAACAACAGAATTGATGGTGCTTTCTGTTTGTAGACTTAGAGAAAAAGAAATTAGTAAAATTGAATGACATATAGCTATTACTACCGATTCTATAGAAATAAAAAGGGTTGTAAAAATGTACTGTGAAAAACTGCATGCCAGTAAATTGGGTAACCTAGATAAAACAAATTTCTAAAAACATAAAATCTATAAAAACCATGTAAAAAACAAAAAGTTTCAGTAGAGGTATAACAGATTGGAAGATTGAATCAGCAATGGGAAATCTCTTGATTAAATAAAGATTTGATTTCTTTGGTGAACTCTACCAAACACTTTTAAGAAGTTGTATAAGTATTTCTAAAATTTTAAGAAAACATTGAAAACAGAAGGAATACTTTCTAAATCATTTTATGACTGACATTTATGATCCTGAAGCCAAACAGACACTACAAGAAAACTTTCATAATCATTTTGAGAAAATACTCCATAAAATAGCAACTAAACAAATTTAGAAGTATAGTAATAATATTCCATGACCAAGTCATTGTACTGATTTTAAAAATTATGTGTTATTTAAGGGTGATTCTTTCATATCACTGGGACATATAACCAACATGTGCACCTAGTTCATAGTTTTCAGTGGTTCACTTCAGGTTGGCCACTCCAAGAAAGAAGAAAGAGCATGCTAGATAAGACCTGGTAGAGGAAAGCTGTTTGCCCCGAGGTGGTCAGGAAGTAAAGAGGTAGGGAAGAACCAAGGACAAAAATGGACCCTTCCAGATTCCAACTCCAGTCAGGCCCCACCTGCTGACATCATATTCAGCTACTGAACTCTGATGAATACCGTGCCCCCATGATTCAATCACATTTCAAACACATGAGCTTGTGGGGGGTACATCTTAGATCTCAATCATGGCAATATATAAGTGAATCTATGTAATAGATGTAATAGAATCAATAGTAACAGAGTGAAAAATCCTGTGTGTTCATCTGAAAAAAAAAGCTCAAAGTATAAATAAAGAGTAAAATAAAAGATAAATAACAGGATATAGGGAGATCTTTCTCAAATGGGATTGGGATCAAGAGATGGAGGGGAAAGAAAGAGAAACATTGTATGAAACTAAAAGGAATTAAGATTTGTTCCATACAGGTACCAACTCCACACAAAGGGTGTAAATATTATGTACTGTGGACATGTGCTAATAAAAATAAAAAGTGAATATATATATTGAGAAAGCAGATATGTATATTGCGTCTAAAGACATGCAGAATACATTTTATGTAGTTTCAAAGCACATGTTTTGTGTATTTTAACATGTCTTTTAAGTACTTAGTATCTTGACACATTGACAATGCTGGATAAATGCTATTACAACTGTGGGAATCCCATTTCTGGCCTTTCTACCAGGAAGTTCCATTGATTCACTTGGAGTAAAATGGATATTTTGGTATTTTGGATGTTTGGAAGGAAAGTATAATTCTAACTCTAATAATTCAAACTCTAAGGAAATGACTTTGATCTAAGAACTAGGACATCTCAGGGCATATGTCTGGTTGAGGAATTGTTTACAGAATGATATCAATCTAGCAGATACAAAAAGTTAATACTGCTACAAGAAGCTTCTCCAATCTGGCATGGTCTTACCTTATAAGAAATTACTGGCACCTGACATTCTCATTCAGTGCTCATCTACTGTGAGATTTGGAGCATCTTTTCTACGTTGTATGACCATCTCACTTCTAATAAG
The DNA here is from genome assembly GCA_004027455.1 of Hydrochoerus hydrochaeris. Taxonomy (NCBI): domain Eukaryota; kingdom Metazoa; phylum Chordata; class Mammalia; order Rodentia; family Hydrochaeridae; genus Hydrochoerus; species Hydrochoerus hydrochaeris. Next base: position 108,630 of record PVLA01002974.1, read on the forward strand.
ATGTTATATATTTGCCTAAGTAAAATAAGGCTTTCATCTATCTTAATGTGTAGTTAGGGGTAGACTGGTAGGTAGAAGGAGACTGTTTCAGGCAAACAAAACAGGATTTTTTCAGTTTTTCACTCACATGAACTTCTCCATTTGTGTTTTGAAAATTGTGAAAATTGTTTGTTGATACTTGTTACTTGAATCTTTAGCTGTTGACAGTAACTTCCTAAGTAGTCGAGGTACTTCCAGCCTTGATCCCCTCCAGTTTGTGCTGGGTTGTGTGATTCTTCTGAAACTTGAGCCTAATTAGGTGTTGCTAATTTTATTGTTTAACACTGTTGTGCTTGTCAGCTTTTCATCCCTGGGACAAATTCCTGACTTACATAACTTGAAAGAAATTTATTTTGGCTCATAGTTTTAGCAACTTTAGTCCATGGCTCACTGGCTCCAAGGCAGAAACATTCTTATGAATGGGGATGACTGGGGAAGGCTGCTTACCTTGTGGCAGCCAGAAAACAGATAGGTGAGACATAGAGAAGAAGCAGCTATGGAAAAGAATACATGATTCCAAAAATAAAAAAAAAAATTTAAAAAAGGACCATAACTGAGCCATCATAGTGCCTGCCTGGCAAGCATGAGATTCTGAGTTTGATTCTTGGTACAAAAGATACATATATATATATATATATATATATATATATATATATATATGATTCTGAAATAACCAGACCCCACATCCTATAGTATATTCAGCTACAAGCTCATCAGTGGATTGATCCAGGGGTCCACAAACCTTGTGCTACGGACCAGTATCAGTCTGGAACCCATTACAAAGCAGTCCATAAAGCAGTAGAAAACCATTCTCCTATTATTTGCATGGGCAACATTAGATCCTTACAATGTCCCAAATGCTGTGAACTGTGTATTAGAGGGATCTAGGTTGCATACCTCTTGCAAGAATCTAATGCTGAGTGATCTGAGGTGAACCTGAGGTGGAGATGCTAGCACTGGGGAGTGGCTGCAGATACAGATTAATTTAGCAAGAGATTTGACTGCATAGTGATCATAATAAATCAACTGTTTACAGACTCATAAAAATCCTATCAGTGAAAAAGAGATACCAAGGTACCCAGTGCTGATTCTGTAGCGTCATGATGTGAAATCCAGCAATACTATTATTCTTTGTTCAGAGTGATTTTAGTCTGTTTTATATTGTTTTAATTTCAACATACATGAAGGTATGGACAGCTATTTTGAAGAGAACAGATACAGTATGGCAGCCATTGTTGACTTCCCTATTGTCTGGTTTTGAAGACCTAAAATGCCTCATCATCCTCTTGTGGTCAGTTTAATACTATTTTGTTTTGTATGACTTCATTGTATGTGAAGATATGGACAGCTGTTTGGAAGAAAACGAGACAATATGATAGCCAGTGATGATCTCCTGTTGTCTTGCTTTGAAATCTGTGTCTCTTACATTGTTTTCTTATGATGTTTTGTTCTGTTTTGTTCTGTTTAATTTTACCCTTTTAAAAATAAAATTAAAAAAAAAAAGAAAAAAATCCTATCAGTGAATTTGCGTGTGACACGCCGCACCTCGTTGCAGGCATTGTAGCAGCAAGTGAGTTGATGTGCTTCAGTTGTGCAGCTGCATCTGGTGGGAGACTCATCTCATTTATTTTAGACCATGCTTGGCTCAGCTACTATGGTATTTACTGCCTCTCACTTACTTACACACACACTCATCCAGAAAAATTGTCTTCTATAAAACCGATCCCTGGTGCCAAAACATCACTGGATTAATCCATTGATCAGATTAGTCCTTCATCATTTAATTACCTTGCAAAAGTAACATTTCTGAATACACAATCCTCTAGGGGACATTTTTAAACCATAGCAGCTTTTAAACATCTGTAACTCATTTGAAAGCTTGATGCATTTTATATGTTTTTGGCATTTTCGACATTTAACCCTTCAATACCTAGTGATCCATTTTTGGAATGCCCATAACAGTGGAACATAATGAAGTGTGTTTTCTTCAAATTCTTGTCCCTTGAAGTTTTCTAGGTAACATAAATTACATGTGAAAATTCAAAATTCTTTACTGTTTGGTATAATGGACTGTCTTCTTGTTATAATACTGTCCTCAGAAATCAAGAAATTCTTTGCATTTGGATAGTGCTAAGTCCATATAATTGGTTGTTTTGGGTAATACATAGAACTGTGTTAAAAATGCTACTGAGTATCTAATCCTCAGTTCTCAAGTCTGATCAATGTGCTGGCCCATATTGTTCCTGCTGATGGCTTCTTGGCTTGCAGATGATTGGTTGCTGCTCTCTGTATTTTTTACCTGGTGTTGAAAGAGACCGCAAACAAGTGGTCATCTTTTAAAACCTCTGAGAGTCCCACTTTATATCATTTTGACCTAATTATCTTTCAAGTGCCAATCACCAAGTACTGTACCATCACATTGGGGGTTAGGACTTCAATGGGAGGAGTTTAAGGGCACACAGTGCAGTCCATAGCGTTGATTGCTTGTCTTCTCCTATTGCAATAGGACTTACCTTTTAAAGTTACTCAGTGTATGTCATTTCAGCTTACGTTTCCATACAAATATCTTTATTTGCAAGCTTGTATCCACGAAAATACATTTTTAAATATTTATGTAAGGGGTGCAAATTTTTTTCTGATTATGGTTCCAGTTCATTTCTATTGATTATGCCTTTTCTTTATATTCATATATTACTGTTCTTATCTATTCATTGTGATGTAAAGCTAGAATGCTCTTGTCTTGAATAAATACTACTTTTTTGTAGCTGTTTGAAACTTTTCCTGCTGTATACAATCAGGAAAGGCATTCCTGGAATAAGAGATATACATACCACTCACTATATTAGAGTAGTTCCTAAAATGTTGGCACTAGTTTGTACTCCTGATAGCAGTACATGGCAGCTTCTAATCCACCATATTTTTACCAGTTTAATTGAGAACCATTATATAATGTTAAATGTTAATCTTAAAAGATACTGGAAATAAATGTAGAATGCAAGAACAAGAATGTAAATTTTCTTAAGTAGAAAAACTTGTCAAATTTCTGTATATTCAGGTTTAGCGGGTTAACTAATGGTACAATAAAGCCTCTCCATGTGAGGTAGAGTAATAATGTAACGACTTTACATCTCATCCTGTTTACTTTTTTCAACAATGACCATTCATAATAATCTTTTCAATTCCTGAGTGTTATTAATGGGTAGAAAGTAACTGACTGATTAGGTGGCTGTATTTGCCAGAAGCATAGTATTTGAAAAGGTGAATTAAGGAAAAATATTTTTAGGACGTCACAGTACATCACTCCTAAGTACTTATGATAGTAATAGTTGAAGTGTGATATGGACATTTGTGTGATGTTTGGGTCATTCATATGCCTGAGTATAATAGATTTTTTTTTTTAAGAAAAGTATGTTTTCAGACCAAGTAGAAATAAATTAGACAGGCATGTTAAAAAACGCCTATAAAAATTGTATATTTCTATTTTTAGTGTTGCCTTTTTCACCTGAATTTTAAGGAAAAAAAAAGATTATAAATGACCAGTATCAAAATCCTGTTCTTGAAATGAATATGCAGTGAATATACAGTAGTTTATTCTTAGTAGATCTTTTTTAAAAAATGAGACTTTAGGAAAATGATTTTTAAAAATTGGTGTATAAATTTTTTATGGGAAATTTCCTATTTCTAGTTGTCTGATGATGTATTATTATTTTTTAACTAAACAGACAAGAAAAAGAAGTTAAGAATTTCTTTCAACTTTCTATACAAATATTTTTAAAGGTCGGTATAGCTGTTTCTCCAAACAAGGCAAAGAGGAATTTGAAGTATGAATGCTCACAAACGGTGTGAATTTCATGAGATATGGCAGATGAAACTACTCACTGCTAGGTTTACAAGCAGCTTTCATATTGTCAGGAAATTTCCTCTGACCTAGAATTAATAGTTCTAATAATCTGAATGTGACTATGTTATTAGCAAAAAAGTTAACTTCTGGTTTTCATTTGTCAGAATTATCAAGAGTTATTACACACACACACACACACACATATATATATATATATGTTATATATAATGTTAATATTTTAAGGGATCTAAGACAACATGGCTAGCTTTTTCAGATTTAAATACAAGGAAATGTTTCCGTTTGGTGAAATGCATTGTTACCTAGTTTAAGGTTATTGAGCACAATAAATTACCAATAAAGGACATTAAGAATACCTGTTGCCAAAATTTATCAGTGTGCTTTACAAAAGTATATCTCACACCAGAATCGTGAGGCATTGCAATAAGAAGGGAGCAAATCTTTGGGCTTAGATTGATTCTAAGGAGAGACTGGGGGAAGTAGAGCAGCTCTGGGTAGATGCTATCCAGAAGTGAGATCAGCTTGGACCTTGTGTACTTCTGCACTCTGTTTGGGGGCAGATGTGACATAGGGCTGGGACTCTTTGCAGTTATAGTGTCACCTTGGGCAGTAATTTGTTTTCCTTTTGGGATTGCTACTGGCCTTGGTTACTGATCTATCAGGGATGTCATAATTTGATTATCAATAGTGCTTTTTTCCACTTATGTAGTCCCTCTGTTTGGTCAAATTCAGTATTTCAAATCATTGTTCTGTGAAATTAATCAGATGCTTGACCTTGTTAAAATTCCATTGATTGGAAGTTTATTCAGAAAACCCCATCTGTCGTTGGACTGAGGTCAGTTCTTTACATAAACCTTTATTTTTAAGGTTAGCTAATTGAAGCAAAAAATGTCTGTGCACATTTGAGACTTTGAGGATCATATTTGAATAGCATAACACTGACAAATATTAAGAAGTGTTAACAGAGTTTATAGTTATATTTAAAGAGTTGTTTAGTAGTCAAGTGTAATTGCCCATAAACCTAAAGTGAGTTGAATTGCCCCCAAAAGAAAGTTACTATAATCTCAGCCATTTGTTCAAGTACATATTTTAGTGAAATCTTGAGCAAATTGTATCCTGGTGTTAGATTCATATTACAGACTCACAGAACAGTGTTGTGTATAGGAGTCTTATGGGTATCCTTGTTAAAGGTAACAAATGTCGCAAAGGTCAGAAACATAAATCAGCAGAGAGAAAAGAAAATAGCTTAGAATATAAAAAACAAGAGCATGCAAATTGAAACATGATAATCATTTGGTTTTGACCATGTAAGTCAAGTTCTTTGGGTCCTAGGTAGAAACTTTCTCTTTTATGCTTCTTGACCCAAGGTTTTGGGTGGAAACGTTACCTTTCTCTAAGATCATTATCTTTGAAAAGATTCTTGAGAATGCCTTCTTGAGGTCTCTTGCTTGGACAGTCTTTCAGTAATTTGAGAGTGTGTTGTGTCACTGTAGTTAGGAGCTATGGAGTGTTACTATTGTATTAGTTTACAACAGAATTTGGCAGGTCATTTCCATGAAGTATTCAAGTGCATTCTTTTTCCAGTGATGATTCAGAATAGCCAGTCACCTAATCCTCAGAGGATGTATACCTTAGTAAGTATCTGGTAAGAGGAGATAATTCTTTCTGCTAGTGATTGATGTAAGTCTGGAAAATTAAAATTAACCAGCATTACTAGAATGAAAAAGAATGGAACATTTGTTGACCTGTGGTACACAGTCGATTCATAAAAAATTAGTCATTAATTATCCAGGGAGTTATTGAAACATAAAATCAAAAATTAATGTGAAATATTGTGTCAGATTTTTATTTGAGCACTAAGTAGTCTGCCTTCCTCAACTTAAAAGTACACAATTGTTGAACATATATTTAGTAATATATTTTATTTGTATTTTACTAATTTATAGAGCCTGAACTTCTCTTTTGATTGGATAGACAAATCAGTTTTCATAATTAGTTTTGAATTGAATAACATTTGGAGAATGTTGACTAAATCTAATTATTTCCATTAGATTTCCTTTTTTTGGCGGGTACCAGGGGTTGAACTCACAACCTTGCACTTTCCTGGCAGATGCTTACACCACTGAGTTAAATTCCTGCCCCCTAGATTTCCTTTTTTAAAGGGGAAGAGAAGATCTTTGTGTTACCTGCTACTCATTCAGGAAATGCAAATTTTTAGGTGCAAAATACATCTTAACCAATTTTATTACTCTGAATTAGAACCTAAGTTCACAAAAGGCAAAATCAAAGAGAAGTTCTAAATTATATTCTATAGCATGATGTCCAAAGGCAAGAAATAAGAGATCACTCCAGGGAATATCTGAAAATGTAGCAGGAATAAGAACAGCGGTGGTTCAAATCTTTGTTTGAAATGAAGAATTTTTATTAAAGGTGATTGAAACGTGATTGGGGATATGTAGTGAGCATTGTCTTTTTTGAATGTGTTCATTCTTTAGGTGAGAGTACTGAGTTCAGTTTATATCTCTAAAACATTGGGGTAAATTTATTATCTTGTGTAATCTCTAAAATTTATTCCCTAGTTTGAGCATTCTCACAAACCTTTGCCCCTTAGTAACCATCATATCTCAGCATGTAAGTGACAATTGTTTACTGTGACATAATTAAGACAAATCTTAAATTTAACAACTAGTCTTTATGTAATTCACAAATTTTAGTGTACAACTACATAGTGACTAGTTTGGCTGTTTTGTTTTTTTATAGCATGACTTTTTCTCTGAAGAGAGCAGTATACTGATTTACATTCTGGCTCAAGGTTTGTGATGCTGTCTATTACAGAATATTTTCCTATCCTACATGGAATTTAAAGTGCCAAATAACATCTCTTGACAATGTAATCAATATTTAATAGTTTTATGCAATGTACAACTAGTCTGGTATTTCTGGCTCCTAAAACTGGTGCTTAAAAGACCAAAGATCTCTGGATTATTGATCCTTTGTAAGTGACTTGCTGCCTTTCCTTATGGAAATTTGTAAAGTGTTCTGTTTGTCTCTGCATTTCTGAAACACCTAAGTATTTGTCTTGGGCACATTCGTTTTCACCCATTTGTGAAAGGAACTTGGTGGGCCCTTTCAGTTTTTTAAATTATATGTCTTTCAGTGTGAGAAGTTTCTTTCAGTTATTTTATGAGTTTCCTTCCTTTATTTTTTGTTTTCTCTTTTCTGGAGCTCCTAATTATTTGTGTATTGGGTATCATAGATTGCTCTGCAGATTTCTATATTTTACATTCCAATTTTTCTCTCTTTGTTTTTCTGGTCTGTTTCATGAGACATCTCATCCCTTTTTATCTTTCATTCTCAATTCTCTGCTTTGGTGGATTTTGCTGTATAAATCTAACTGGTTTTCAGCTTTTATCACTCTCAGCTCTGATTCTGTTTTCCTGAATCCCCTTAATCAGTTGTTTGTCCATTTTCTATTTATGTTACTCAGCTTCCCATCACTATTAAAAACATGCTTTAGAAAAACAATTTAAAGGAGAAAAACTATTTGGGGGTCGTAGTTTCAGTGGTTTCTGTGCAGGGTCATTTAACTCCATCATTCTGGGCCAGGAATATGGCAAAGGGTTAAGTGAAGCAAAAACTGTTCACCTCATGGCAGTTAGGAGCAGGTTAGAGAGACAGTTTTTGCTGGGGGACTTCTTCTTCCTCCCAGTTTTGTTCCTTCTGAGTCCCCAGCCTGTTAGACAGTGTTGCCCACATTCAGGGCAGATCTTCCACCTGATTTTTTTGCCCTACATAACGCTCATTTTTGGAAACACTGTTAACAGACACATTCAGAAGTGTTCTTTACTCATTTCCCAATCCAAGTTGATAATCAAGATAACCATCATACCAATTTGATAGTTTTCTTGTCTTCCTTTTTCATCCTTATGGGTTTTAAAAAAATTCTCTTTACCATAGTTTCTGTAGAATTTAGGAGAGAGCAAAGCTTTGTGTGTTCAATACTGTCTTTTACTGAAATACTACCCAATTTTAAAACTTAATATTTTCATTTTCCTTATCCCATATTTCAAAGGAAAATATTCACCTTGATTTCCTCTTACTCACTTTAGTCTTCTCACATAGCACATTTTCCTTCAATTTTATTTTTTTTTGATTGAGTTTTTTTTGGAGGGATCAACTTTGTTTTTTAAAAATGTAACATGTTAGCTTCCTTTATTGAAACAAATACTGAGATAAACTTATAATGAGAAAGGATTTATTTCAGCTTATAGTTTTGAAGTTTCAATTCATAATCTGTTGGCTTAGTTGCTTTGGGCTTGTGAGGATCATTTTGTAATGGAAGCACTTGGTGGAACAGTCCATCCATTTTGAGTTAGGATGTGGAACAGGAACAGGAAGAGTCCCACAACCCCTTCCAAGGGCTCATCCCAGTAATTGGAGAACCTCACGCAAGGCCCTGCCTCTTAAAAGATTTGATCACCTTCCAGTAGTACTAACGGCTAAAGACCAAGTTTTTAACATGTATCTTTGGGGCATATTTAAGGTTCAAACTGTAACATGTAATATTATCTTCTCATGTTCATCTGTTTGTATGACATATATGCAGTTTGTACTCCTCTTTGGAGACAAATGACATAGAAGACTTCTTCCAAACTTATCTCTTTTATTCCTAAAGTCTCCTTTGTTGTTAGACCTGGTCCTAGTTGCCATTTCTCTGTGACATTCTTTGAACATTCCATATCCATGCTTCTGTAGCTAATTAACATCTGTGCTGGTCCACTTTATCCATTGGGATATCTTGTAAAGCTACTAATTTCTCTAATCAATACCTTTCTCTCTTCTTGATAAACTTATGTAAATTATTAAGAGTTTAGGTTACGGTAAACTTTCTGGAGCTTTCTATTGTTTCACTGTACAGGCATATAGTTGACACTGGAACAATGTGGGGCTTGGGATCTTACACTCTTATCAATTGGAAATCTGAGTATAACTTTTAACTCCTTAAAAGAGAAACAAGTCATGGCTATATAATTATTAACAGTAGTGCAGTATGTATCACAGTTAAGTTTATGCAGTTAGGATTTAATATCACGTCTTTACATTCATTTACATTTCTCTTTGCTGTGACTAGTTCCATGTACAGTCTCTGTGAAAGGTTTTATAATACAATAAGTCATAGAGGGGAACAACTCATGGAAGAAGCTAGTGTGTCTGCTAAACAGTTGTGCTGCTGTATGCTTACTGTGCAGTGTGATAGAATACAATGGTACAATGCTCAGTCAGGGCTCAGGAAGTCCAGAAGCAAGAGGAAAAGCAATGTTGATGTAGAGGGGACTGCAAAGAAGTGTAAAGCAATAATCATGGACAAAAGTGAAAATAATTAAGATTAGACCGGGGTGAAAAGATGGTCGACATCACTCATTCTTAATAACCCGAGTTAGTCGACCATTGGCACATTCATAAAGAGCAGGGACAAGAACATGGACCATGTGAAATCTGCTGTGCCAGTAAAGTCAAAATAATATCCAAAAAGCATGGAAAAGTGATAGACAAGATGGAGAAACTTCTCAGTGTGTGGAGTCAACATTAGCATCTAGTCCCTCTCAGTTTAATGCTTATTTAAGAAAAAGCTAAAAGCCTACTTGAAGACCTAAAGAAAAAAAGTGAACAGGGTGTATCTTTTACTGCTGGCCATGGATAGTATAAGAGATTTAAGGCCAGACCAGCCTGAGGCTCCAAGTGCAGATACCTTAGCTACTCAAGAATTTCCAGTGAAACTTAGAGAAGTTATTGATGAAGGTGCTTATTTACCACAACAGGTTTTTACCACAATAGGACTTTGCTAGAAGTGGATACCAAAATGAAGTTGCATCAGTAAAAAGGAAAAGTTGATGAAAAGCTTCAAAGCAGCAAAGGACAGACTCAGTCTGTTATTTGGTGCCACTACTTCCAGCCATATGAAACTAAGACCCTAACCCTCAGAAACATAGCCAGGGGCCCTCTCCTTTTTGTGTGGAAGAGTAATTACAAAGTTGGGTTACCCATGCCATTTTCCAGGACTGTTTTTTTCACCACTTTATCCCAGAGATAGAGACATTGTTTGGAGAAAGATATTCCGTTCAGTGTTGTTTTGCTGCTGTACAGTGCACCAGGTCACCCCCAGTCATTCATGAATGACTCATCCCAGCATCAAAGTAGTGTATCTATCACAGAATACTATGATGCTTGTTGTGGCTTATGTCTAGATTTTGCCCCAAAGCCTCATTTTTTCATAGGTGGAGCTTTTCAGAGGTGACAGGATCTAGAGCATGTGATGCTGAGATAATGTGATTACTAAATTAGCCCACTGATTGGTTTGGCATAGTTCTGAGTGTGAATAATGAAAAGACCCATCCTGAAAGTGAGTGCTACCTGTCCTAAGGCCAATTAGATAGAATATAAGGGACAGAAAGAAGGCTGCTGTTGTCTCTGCTGTTTGTTGCTTGCTGCTGCTTTGCTTGCCTTCTACTCACCATGGACTGTTTTTCTTTGCCCGCTACATTGCCTTGGAGCCAGCAAACTATGAACTCTGAGCTACAATAAACCTTTCCTCCTTTAACCTCGCTTATTTTGTCTCAGCAAGGAGAAAAGTAAAACATCTCTCACTCAGTGTATGGACTAAGAAGTTATTGTGACTTTCAAGAAATAATATTTACCTCACACATTCATTAGGCAGAGAAGCAGAACAACCTTGTGAAAACTTTGGAAGGACTATAACATCCACAAGGCTATAAAAATCATACATTTGCATGGCATGAGGCTTTGTAGGGTTTGGAAAAACCTTTGCCCACTGTTCATGAAATTCATGGACTTGAGATGTTTAAGGAGTCTAGGGAGGTCTTCAGTGTCTTAAAATGTGCATCATGAACATCAGGTGTAAGTGAAATTCCATCTTGTCCTCCATCTCCTATTGCTGATGTTCCTTCAGCTGTACCATCTCCCACCTAACCTTATTCTTCCACTAGGTAGCTGTCTTCTTGGTAGCATGCAGTTCACTCCATGCAGTCCCCTCCGTCGCAGGTATTGTGCTGTACTGTACTACAATTTTAAGGAAACTGTAAAAGTAAAAATAGTTTACATTATTTTTGTGTGTGTTAGGCTTTTTTTTTTGTTAATGCTTTGCATTGTATATTTGTGTTATGGACTCAATTTGTTGGACTTATAAACAATCCTGGCTTATGTTCTCCCAGAATGGAACTCATTCATAAGTTCAGCACTTACTGTAGATTTGTTCATATTTTATGATAATAAATGATAAGCTGGACTACTATTTTATATGATAGATCATTTTCATATTCTGTATCACTTTTACTAAAAATGTGTGGTTGGATAAAGAAATAGGCATGTTTTGTAAGTCACCGTACTATTGTATTATGATGATGCTTACATTTTCAGAAGGAGGTTTCCTTTTTATAATTTAGTCTTTCTGGTATTTGGTATTATCCTTGTTGCATGTTATTTTTCAGTAATGTAAAGTAAGGAAGTATTACTTGGCTGAGAAGAGTGACTGATTGACATATAGTATTTTTTTTTAGTTCATTGCGAAGTTGTCTTTTAGCAGCTTGACCATTTTAAATTAATAAAGGTGTTCAGGAGCTTGAATGGATGAGCCTTTGGTTTAATTTAATATTTATATTCCCATCATGTACTCCTTGGAGAGCTCAAGTGTAGGCTGTTCATCTTGTATAGTAGATATAATACAATGGTTTATACTAGTGACTAGCCATCTGTTTAAATCCATATGGAGGTGTTTAAAACTGAGTTGCGTTTTTTTTAACCCTTAACTTTCTCTTTAGGGCCTTTCAAAAATCATTCAGAATTAGCATTATATATAGATTATCTTTTTCATGTAAGAAGTTACCATGCTGCTTTACTACAAAGTATGTTATAAAACTGGTTGTTCCCCACAAGGGAATAATTTTATAATTGGAATTATTTTCCTAAGGATTTGATATAAAATATATTATAAAAACAATTTAAGTTTTAATAACTGATTTATAAGAAGTTATTAATCTATTGAATCAAATCTGTGTTGTACCCAAACCCAGCACTTCTAACCCTTCCTTTTGGTTTAAAAACTCATTTCCAATTTCAGAAAAACACAGAAATCATGAAAAAGGGAACTCGCCCAACTTTTTGCCACTGAACAGCTTCTTTCCAGTGGTTTCATCATTTTTTCTATGTCTTTTTTATTACCATGGGAGGGGTGTTTCTCTTTTTCACTTTCATTGTTATTTGCCCCCACCCCTGTGTTTCAGGTCTTTGCTGTGTTAAATACTTGCCTACACCCACCAGTAGCTCCTTATCTCTGGGTTTTTTCTGTTAGTGCAGATTCTTTCACATTTTTTTTTTAACCTTACTCATTGATCCCATTACTGCCTTATTTTCTTTCTTTCAAGCAATTTTTCAAAGTTATCTATATGAATTGTCTCAGATTACTTATCTCCCATTCATTCTTCATCTTTCCGCAGTTTAGACACTACCACTATATCATCTCAAACATTTTCGTCTAGTATACTAACCATTGGTGGTTTCACTGTTGCTAAGTTCAGTAGATAATTCTCAGTCCTTTCCTTAACCGATCTTTGCAGTTGTTTACTGCTCTGTCATTTTTGAAAATCCTTTTTCTTGACATTCTTTCTATTTGGTCTCATTGCATTTACTCACAAGGCTTCAGTTATTTGTGTATATGCTAGTTATGGTAAACTTACCATATATATATCATGATTCAGCTCTCTTGTGATTTAGATGTGTTTCATTCAACATCTCATCAGTCATGCTCACCTAGATCACTCATAGATTCCTAAAACTCAACCTTCACCAAAAGGAAATATTCTCTTCCTGTTTTCCCAAACCATTTTCTCTTGCTGATTTTCTTATTTCAGTGACTAATGCTGTCATTCACTTGTTGCTGAAGGTGGAAATCATTATCTTTGACTCCTACTTCTTTACACTAAGTCAGTCACCAAGTGCTAATTAGTTCAGCCTTATTTCTTTCCACTCTCTACTTTCTGTACCAATCACCATTCTGCAGTAAACACCATCATTGGTCACTGAATAGTTTTAACACTAATTGCTTTTGGGGGGGTATCAGGAATTGAACTCATGACCTCACACTTTCCAGACAGGCACTTGTGCTGCTGAGCTAAATCCCCAGCCCCAATACTAATTTCTTTAACTAATTATTCTTTCTGCCTCTGTCCTTTTTTATTTCCTCTGAGCATCCACAAGGCAGCCAAAGATCTATTTCCTGTGTAAAATATAATCGATGTAAAATAGAATTGATACACTCCCTTTAACATACAAAAAAAAATTAAAGGACCCCTTACTATTATTTTTAGAGTAAAAACTTTTGGATTCTGGTTCCTGATTTTTTTTCCCCTAGCCTCATAATCTTCATTTATGTAATGCATCTATTCTTTTCTTAAATATTTTATTTTCTGTCACCCCATATACTTTCTCACTAACACAGAGTTGTTCTCAAAGTGTGATTTGGGAACACCTAGGTATTCCTGAGATCCTTTCAGAGGTTCTAAAAAAAAAATAACTCACAGCAATTCTATGACATTAATTAACCATATTTATTCTCATGAGATGGCATGACACCATTGCTCTAATGGCATATGGATACGGGCTTTTGTATTCTTGCCTTTTAAAAGTTACTGTGTTTAAATTCTAATAGGATAGGTATTGATAATAAAAACTCTTTAGAATCCTGAAGAGAGTAAAGGGTCTGAGTCCAAAAGGCTTGAGAATAATCATTCATTAATCAGTTAGATACTTCTTTTTACCTTTGGAGGTTAAGAGTGGGAACATTTATTGACAAATAGGAATGGGGAACTGGAGTAACTCCTGAGAGACAGGAGGGGTCCCAAATGGGTTGCCAACCAGCCCACTCCTCAAAGGAAATTTTATAGAGCAAAATCATGAGACAGGCACAATGTGGGTCAAAATTATCTTCAACCAATAAGACTGCAAGTATACTCGCTTAGGTACTACTGATCCAATGGTAGCAAGGGTAGATGAATGACATCATTAACCCTGGTCGAAAATCTGTAGTTTTGGCCTTGTTTTTAATCTTAGCAGTCTTAGTCTTAGGTGGGAGAGGTTAGCTTACCCCTAATGAGATAATGGGAAATCTCAAAAGGGTGAAGCCAGTAATCCCAAACCTCCATTCATCCCCTAGAGAAGTATGTAAAACTAGCTATTGTGACAGTTAGATACTTCTTAGAGGTCTTTACTCAAGTCTTCCACAAGAGGAAACTGAGTAACCTTCTTTGGTTTATAGTGCTCTATCATAGCACTAATCATACTGTATTAAGGCAGGTTAATTGTTCATGTAGGCCAGTAGACATACAGAAAGTTTCCTAAAAGACAGACTCCTCCTCTATCCCAGTACCTAGCATAGTTCTGGATACACAGTAAATGCTCTTAATACATGCATGTTGAGTGAATATCTCTTGAAGTTACTTGAGGTTAGCCTAAGTAATTCATTAGCAGTTTGCAATCATTATCTTTTAAAAATTATAGCCACTTTGTGTTTTAGTGATGCATTCTTAACTCTTTCAGCTCACTGATATCTGAAATGGTGTATGCAGACAAATATTCTAGACTAGAAGCAACCTATTACTACAAGTCTAGAAGTCTGTGTGAATCTATCTTCCATAAATAACTGTGGCGCCTTGGACAAATCTTTTATCCCTTTGAAGCTAGCTTCCCTTTTCAAATAATGGAAGTAGCACCTGTTATCTAAAGAATTTTCCTGTATTGCATTATGTGATCACATGTGAAAGGTATTGAATGTGTATTAAACATGCGACTTTTATATTTGCTTGATTAAAATGCACATATAGATTTATCTGCATATTAAAATAACTTTATTTTTACAGGAAAGATGATAAAGACTATGCTTTAAAACAAATAGAAGGAACTGGGATCTCTATGTCGGCATGTAGAGAAATAGCAGTAAGTAAAGCTCTTTTTATTATCAATTTTAAGGGTCAACTGTATAGGACTTTGTATTACATTTCCCACATTAAGTGAAAGCTAATGAATACTTTTTATGTCAAGCACTTATGGGAATTTTTTTTAAACTTTTTTGAAACAGGGTCTTGCTGTATAGTCTAGGTTGGTCTCAAACTCATAATGTAGTCCAGGCTGCCTTCAAATTCATGGCAGTCAACCTACCTGAGCCTTCTGAGTGCTGAGATCACAGGTGTGTGCTGCCATGCCTGGCTTTGTTTTTCTAAGGAGAAATAAAATGCAGCCAGTATTTCTAGCAAAAAGTTCTGGTTAAATTCATTTAATTGTGGTAAAGTTAATATGAATATGTTTATATGGATATGTATGTTTTCCAATATTTGTGGTAGTTGAGGTTCTAGTTGTTATTTGGGTCAGTAAAGTGATTAACATGCATAAAATTGTTTCTTTTTTAATAAGTACTTTTCTCTTGTGGCTGGGACAGTACCTGACACCCAAAATGAAGGAAGGAAAAGTTTATAGCTGACTGTGGAGGTTTCAACTGGCCCCAAGGCCAGGTGGCATGGCACTGGGGCAACACTTAAAGGCCACAGCCAGAAAAAGCAACCAGAGCAAAAAAGTAGAGAAGCAAGCCTCTTTACCTTATATTGTATGCAAACCCACTCACCCTACCTCTGTACCCTCTTGCACAGGCTGAGGATATTTACAAAATGAGGATCTTGGCTCCCTGCTGAGTCTCTTAGTTAAATTTCTAAACTTCTCAAGTTGACACAATGTATCAACCATAACAGATTGGATTAATATCATTAGTTATAGCAAATTAAAATAAGATACTATTTGATTATCATTGTATCTGTTCATTTGCATATGTAAAAATTTATTCCTTTTTCTTTTGGAAGTATAGCTTTCAATATGGTAATTAGAACCTCATTTTTATTCCAAAGGGAAATATTCTTCATGCTAATGCATTACTTAATCTTTATGAATGCATTTAAACAGCATTGTTTCCTTGAAAGATTCAGTTTTTACTGCAATAAAATATGGGTCTAAATTTGTTTTTTCTGACTTTAATCAGAATATTCTGGGATTATATACTGTAATCTTTGTTTTTGTTGTTCTCCGCCCTTCCGTCTACTTATAGAGGAGGGGCTTTT
Organism: Hydrochoerus hydrochaeris; assembly: GCA_004027455.1. Lineage (NCBI taxonomy): Eukaryota > Metazoa > Chordata > Mammalia > Rodentia > Hydrochaeridae > Hydrochoerus > Hydrochoerus hydrochaeris. Next base: position 124,701 of record PVLA01002974.1, read on the forward strand.
ATGACCTGGAAATATTAATAAGTAATTCTGCTTGTTTAACAGATTGTGTAACAATGAGCCTTGAAATGAGTCATTTATTGTGTACCATGTTGATTGGGACAGTGATTAGATTAGGAAGAGTAAAGAAACAGAACACAGTGAGGCTCCCTGGTCTCAAGTATTTATTTACTCTGTGCTGAGAGAAAAGAGATTCATTCCTTAATCTTATAATACAGGGGACCAAGCGCCATGATACATGTGTATGGGAATATGGGAAATTAGAGAAAAGTATACATCTAGAGTGAAGAATCAAAGAAAATTAAAGTCTGGGAGAACGTGTGAGAACCACTTCCATAAGGGAGAAATGGAGTGACAGGAAAGATATTCTTAACCAAAAGTATACTGTGTTGGAAAGATGCATTGAAATTATTGTAATTGATATATTTTTATGCTGTTGAATTTAGAACAAGATGTCTATACACTGTCAGTTCTTCTCTATCCACTATTCTGTATATGCAAATTAGTTTTAAAAGAATTAAAATCTATTAAATTATGGTCAGTGATGTTGGAATTTAGGATAGAGTTCATCCTTGGAGGGAACAGAGAGTGACAAGAAATGGTACAGGCAATTTTCAGGGTGTGTCAAGTTCTGTGTCTGGATCTTTCTCTGAATCTAGTTCTAAGGGGTTAGTATGTGAAAATTCATTGAGCTGTACACCTGTAGTACATGTCTTTTCCCTTTGAATGCATGTGTTTTTCACAAAATGCTTTTTAGAAGCAAAACTCCATTCTGTTTTGGAAAACACATCCTTGTTATTTACATGGTGTAATAAAATGTTCAGTAAATTTTAAGAATTATTAAAATGAAAAATACATTGCCATTTAATTCTCCAGATACTCCCCCCTTACTTCAAACATTTACCTTACTGTTCTTGACACTTTCTGGAGCAGTTCTGAAAGTACTCTTTCATGAGTGCCTTTAGTTGAGCTGTTGGAGCTACTTCATTGTCTTGAATCAACTCAGAATGTTTACTTTTCATAGTCATTTTGAGTTTAGAGAAGAGCCAGAATTTGCATGGTGCCAGATCTGGTGAATAAAGTAGGTAAAGACACACCATGTTTTTAGGAAAGAGGACTTCCACAATAATGGGCCAGGGTGATGGGCTAGATAAGAGAATTAAAGGGGAGTTTTGAGGGAATTAATTGGCAACGTGTCTTTTATACTTTCATTACCCCTTGCAGAAGTTGATAATTGTAAGTACAATCAAACACAAAGAAAAATAGGAAAGTCCACTTTCAGTGTATTTGATCATGGTTCGTGACTATAAAATGAGCAGAAATTTTTAATCTCAAGAATGTTTACAAGTTTTTCTCTTCTATTTTTGTATCTGGTTGAAGAACTCTCTATTCCCTTATGAAAGGACCATATAAATGTAGGCCTGTTTTTAGGCTCTCCATGGACCTCTTTGTTGAGCAGTATGGTAACATCAGATGTGATGCCACCATCTTTATGCTGTCAGGGTTATTTGATCTATGTTAGATCCCTTAAATTATTATATGAAATTTTTAAATATTTATTTATTTTAAGACAAGATCTCATTCTGTAGTTTAGCCTGGCCTTGAATTTGTTTCTGTAGCCCAGACTGGCCTCGAACTCATTCCTTCTGCCTCAGCTTCCCAAGTGCTGGGATTAAAGGGTATATGTGTTACCACACCCAGATATCATACAGATTTTTGAATCTGCTAGTCCACTTCTATTTCTAAAAAGTGCCTTTTGCGATGATTCTGATCAGTCCAGAGAAAATTCACGCCTTAATAATATTGAGAATTTTTAAACCAATGGAAAGACACTGTTCGTTTTATAAGATTTCTTTAATTTCTCTTCAACAAGGTTTTGTATTCATAGATTTAAGGGTAGAGGTTTTATGTATGTTTTGTTAAATATATCCTTTAATAAATTTAACAAGTACTTCATGTTTTTTGGTAGTAAAATTGAATTCTTTTAAAAATATTACTTTGTTTTTGTTTCTTCGTGTCTTTTCTCAGAAATAGAATATGTTTATATTGTACACTTTATTGTGTATCATATATCTTGAGAGATTTCTAAGCTCACTGATAAGTTTGTAGTGATTCTGTGGGCTTTGTATAAATAACTATATCACCTATCAATTGGATAGATTTACTTCCTTTCATTATTACACTTTCTGTTTCTTTTTTTTTTCTTTACATAGCACTGGGTAAAACATTTCACATAATGTTGAATAATGATGACAGCAGGTATCTTTGACTTGTTCCCCATCTAACACTTAGTATGATGTTAACCACAGGCTTTTCTTAAACACCATAGATCATCTTTGAGAAGTTCTCTTTTATTCCTAGTTTTCTGAGAATTGTTTCATAGATAGTATTGAAATTTGTCACATGCTTTTTCTGTATATATTGTAGTTTTGTTTTGTTCCATTAAATTGGAAGATTGCATTGATTAATTTTCTATTGTCTACCAAGTTTGCATTCCTCAAATAATACACACTTGGGTATATATTACTGGATTTGTTTTTCTTTTCTTGCTTTTATATTTTATTAGTACATGTTTATAGAACATAATGATTACATTCTTTGTGGAGAGTTGCTGCCTGTACATAATACATCTCAATTCTTTTTTCATCCCCTTTTCCTTCTTTCGCCCCTCCATATCTTGGTCACTTCCCCATTTGAAAAAGATCTGTCTTCCTGTTTTCTGTTTTCTTTTTGTTTTATTCTTTATATACTTTAGGTTTCTCATATAACAGAAACCATGCCATATTTAAACTTGTGTGTCTGATTTGTTTCACTTAAAATCGTTTTATCAGGGTATGTCCATTTTCCTATAAAAGATTCAGCTTTATCCTTCATAGCATAGTCTTCCATTGTGTATAAATATTAAATATTACATTTTCTTTGGACTGCTTCCAAGATTAACTGTTAGGAGTTGTACTTGCTATAAACAGGGGCATGCATGTATCACTATAATAGCATCTTTAATTTTTTTTTTTGTACCAGGAATTGAACTCACAACCTTGTGCTTGCCAGGCAGGCACTTATGCCACTGAGCTAAACCCCTGGCCCAGCATCTTTAATTCTTTTGGGAAGATATCTAAAAGAGGAATGGCTGTGTCTAATGGAATTTTTAGTTTTATTTAATGAGGAATTTCCATACTGATTACTGTAATGATTGTACTAGGTTTCAATCTGGGATCTCCAACAATGTAGATGGGTTCCTTCCTCCCCCACAGTTTCACCAGCATTTGTGTCTTCATTTCTTGATGACAGCCATTCTTTTTTAAGTACGATGGAATCTCTTGTGTTTACATTTTCATTTCTTTAATGGCCAGTAATGGTGAACATTTTTTCATATATTTATTGGCCATTCACAGTTCTCCTGAGACTGGTCTGTTCATTTCAGTTAAATGTTCATTTTAGTTGCCCATTTTTTTATTGGGTCTTTTATTTTGGGGGGGATGTCTTAATTTTTTTTTCTGTGTATATTCTAGCTATTAGTCTTCTGTCCGAAGAATAGCTGGCAAAAAAAAAAAAAAATTCCCATTCTGTAAATTATCTCTTCACTCTGGAGGATGTTCTGCTGTGTAAAAGCTTTTTAATTTGATATAATCTCATTTGTTGAGTCTTGGTATCATTTTCTGTACAATTGAGGTTCTGTTCAGAAAATCCATGCATATACTTATGACTTCAAGAGTTTTACCTGTTTTTTTATCTTCCATCAGGTTAAATGTTTATTGCAATATGTAGATCTTTGATCCATTTTGATTTTAGTTTAGTATATGGTGAGAGAAATGGGTCTATTTAGTCTTCTTCATGTGAATAGCTAGTTTCCCCAGCACCGTTTATTAAAGAGGATATCTTTCCTCCCACATGTGCTTTTGGCACCTTTGGTAAGATCAAGAGTGTGATCTTTATAAATATGCCTTGGTTTGTTTCTGCATCCTTTATTCTGTTCCATCAGTCCCCCTATCTGCTTTTTGGCAATACCATGCTGCTGTTAGCATTGTAGCCTTGATACAATTTCAGGTTCAAGATTGTGAAGCTTTGCTCTTGTTATCCAGGGTTTTGCTGGTGCTATTCTAGTTCCATATGAATTGTAGGATTGTTTTCTCTAGTTCTTTTAAAGTTTTTGTCAGATTTTGATATTGGGATTATTAAGCAGTATTTTTTCATGTCCTATTTTTTGATAGTTTGAGTGCAAATGGTATTTTTTCTTCCTTAAATATCTGGTAAAATCCACCAAACCGATTTTATTTTTTCCATAAATATAGAGCTGTTCACTTTTTATATTTCAAGTTATGTTTAATAAGTTACATTTTATACATTGCATTGAATTTGATGGATACATTGGCACAAAGTTGTTCATAATACTCCTTTGTTACTTTGTCATCTTAGTAGGTTCTACGATACCCTGCTTATTGCCGATCCTTCTAATTTGTGTTTAATTGATTTCTGTTCTTTATTATTTATTTTCTTATATTTACCTTGGGCTTGTAAGATAGAACCTTAAGTCACTGATTTTTTTAAGCCTTTCTTTTATAATGTAAGCATTTAAAGCTATAAATTTCCCTCTAAACTGTCTTTTATCTGCATTCCACAAATTTTATTATATTTTCATCATTTAGAAAGCAAAGTGTTTTCAATTTTATTTTTTTTATCCATGAATTATTTAGAAGTGTATTGTTTAATATTTAAATATGTGATTCTTAGGGGCCAGAGATTTAGTTCAGTGGCATAAGCACTTAGCTGGCAAGTGCAAGGTTATGAGTTGGATCCCTGGTACCAAAAAAAAAAAAATTATATATATATATATATATATATAGTATATTTTAATATAAAAATAATATATATATAAATATATAATATATAATTATGTGATTCTTTTCTGGATAAGTTGTTGTTAGTGATTACTAATTTATTTTTATTATAGTTAGAGAAAAGAGATTATATTTTACAGATACTGAAATACTTATTGGTGAAATTATGATACTGAGATTTACTTCAAAATAGTTCAGGGTGAAGGGGGAGGGAGGGAGTGTGGATATAGATAAATAGGTATAAATGGATAGTGGTACACAAAGAACTTGCATAGACAAAAAGTTAAGGATTGAAAAGTTTCCATTTTGTCTGGTAAATTTTATCTGACTTCCTGCCGTTCCTCAGAGAGATCCTCTGTGTCCCTCACCTTCTTTATTTCCATGGGTACCCCCCCCTTTTTTTTTTTTTAACAATTATCACTGATTGAAAGAAGGTTTGTTTTTATTTTGTTTACTTATTTTTGCCCCTATCTCTACTAGACTGTAATGCATGTGTTCACTAGTATGCCCTAGCTCTGGTATATAGTTGTTGCTCAGAAAGTAATTCTAGAAGGAAGGACAGAACTGAGAATTTCTTCTAAAGCAAAGAGCTTTACGTATCTTCATCATTTTATTGAAAGTGGTATCTTATGCATTTTCAGAATTTCCTGTCAGCTGGGAAGCCTTTATCTTAGTTAATTTTCCAACTGTACATCAGTAGGCCGTCAGTATTCTGAGACTGTTCAGTAGTGTTGGTAACCAGAGGCAGAGCTCCAACTCTGCTTTGATAACTCTCATTTCTGCTTTTACCAGTGCACTTCAGTTTTTATCACTTTGCAATAGTGCACCTTAGTTTTTATCAGTTTGCAGTAGTTTTGTTGAACAAAATATTCTATGGCTTTAAAATTTTCTTGAAGCTGATTGTGGTGGCATATATCTATAAACTCAGCTACATACATGGCTAAGGAGGCAGATCGTAAGTTCAAGGACAGCCCTGGCAATTTAGTGAGACCCTGTCTCAAAGTTAAAAAGGGCTGGGTTGTAACTAGGTGGTAGAACACTTACTTAGAATGCACAAGGGCCTGAAGTCAGTCCCAGTATCAAAAAAAACAAAAGTGGAGTAATTTTAGAATACTTTGTTGTATACTTTCACAGTGATTTCAGTTTAACTACCACCTTACTAAAGGCATACATTTATAATTTATTTTTGTTGTATTGTAAAATTTTAATATTAGAAAACAGTGTGGTTTTGAGTATATTAGAAATTTTCTTACTCACTTTCTTGTCACTGTAACTGGCACACATTAACAGATAGTTGTGTTAATTTTTTATTTACTTGTACTTTAAAAGTTTGTTAGGTGTGATATACATAATGACTGGGGTGAATATAGTTTATGGTGAATGATGTATTAAAAGCAGTAATCTTAGTATTCAAAATTAAAACATTTTTTTTCTCTAGTAGAATTGGAAACAGGTATTTTCTGTGATGAAAAGTATGGTATAAGTGTCTTTAAACCTTTTATTTGCAAAAGATTTAACATCAGATCTTCAGCAAACTAAAAAATTATCTATTCTCAAATATCAAGAACCAGGCTTCTACATGTATGTGCTTTGTATGGGTCATGCCATGTGAAAGCTCTTTTTTCAGAAGGGAGAACTGGAATGCTCCCTACGGTCAGTATCAGCTACATGGGGCATGTGGTGAGTAAGGCCATCATCAGACCTCCTGGGTTTCTGCATCCAAAGCAAGTTACCTAATTTCTCTGCATCTCAAATTTCCTCAAAGGAATAATAATAGTTTCTCATAAGGTTTTCGTCAGCAGATTAGAATACTTCTTAGGTTAGAGTAAGCTCTCAGTAGCTGTTAGCTACCTTCCATATAAGTGTTGTTCAATAGATGTTATTACAACAACTGTCTTAGAATTGTCTGTATACGTGCATTTGTGTCCTATTAGAGTACTTCAACAGGAGTAATGTTTCTTGCCCCTGAGACCTAGCAAAGCATATTCCACATTACCTGGTCTGCCAAATGCAGTAGAACAACTTGGTCTTTTGAAAGGTCTTCAGTATGAATATTTACTGAGAGATGATTCTCCTGAGACCCTCAGTTCCCTGTTTTCATCTTGTACCCCAAAGCAATCTCTAATCACAAAGTATCTGTCTTTTCAAATTTCTCTGTTAAAAACAACAAAAATCACCTAATATATGGAGTTTGCTTAGCACTGTTAGTTAGTTACCTTCTGTATTTGTTTGTTAGGGCTGTAGTAGCAAAATACTGTGGATTGGATGGCTTTGAACAAAAATGTTTATTTATTTTTTTATTATAGAGCCTGGAAGTCTAAGACCAAGGTATCAGTAGAATTGATTTTTCCTGAAGTTTCTTTCTGGCTTGCAGATGGCTTTGGCTTTCTTCTTTCTGGCTCTTCTGCTGGTTATCCAGGGGAAACCCCAGTATCTCTTTGTATGTCTTCATATCCTCTTAGAAGGAGTTAGATTGAATTATGGCCCATTTGTATCAGTCTTTGTTCACTAGAGAAACAGATAAAAAACAAGGTATACAAGTATATAAGAATTTACAAGGTTAGCTTATAATGGCCTCCAGCAGAGTCAGATGAGCATCTCTGCAATCTGGAGACCAAAAGATCCAGCCGAAGGAGCTCACTGCAGTGTCCCGTGTGAGTCCATATCAGGAGGCTAATGGGTCTAGGCTTAGAAGCTGAAGAATTTGTGCCAGAAAGCCAGAAGATGAGGTCGAAGGTGAAGACTAGAGTTCCCCTGTAGAAACAGAAATAGATCCATCCATCTTCGTTTCCCCTTTATGCTGCCTGATCGATGAGCCACACTAGTGTGTGAATTGTGAACCAATTTAGTTGAGCTTCTTTTATGCAGGTTGACACAGTCAGCCAGCCATCGCACTATTCTAATGGCTCTGTTTGACCCAGTCATGTCCTTAACAGCCCTGTCTCCAAACACCATTATAATCTAAGCTACTTGGCAATAGAACTGCAGTATATGAATTTTAAGAAAACATAATTTAGTTCATAGCACTATTAATACTGTAGTAATAGTTATTAATAAAGTCATTGTCCTTCAGGACTTATTGTCTGGCTAATCAGATGGATTAAAAAAATATTTTGAAGAAGTAGTTTTGTTTTATGAAAGCATTAATTTTAGTTCATAAACAGAAAACCAGAGGTATGTAACATTCTTCTGTTTGGTTGTACATTTTAAAAATACCTGTATCTCTGAATTATAGGAAACTTACTCCAAGGTGTTAGCTCTTGGGAGGTATTAATATTAGACCATACTAGTTATTGAGTACTGGTTTTGTGTTTTAAAAGTTAATTAATTTTAAAAGCTTTTAAACCCTGAACCATTTAAATATTTCCTAAGAATGTGACTTTGAGGAAAGTATTAAGCCCTCCCCATACCTACTGTGTCCTCGTTTGTAAAATAGCGATAATGTTTCATGAGATTAATTCATGATTAAAGTAGTAATGCATAATACTATATGTTAGTACCATACTTGGCACTTAGAGTTTAACATAATTTTTGCTGATTTCTTTTTCAAATACAGGAGCAAAACGTCATATAAAAGGTGAAGATGTCAAGAGGCGTCTATGAATAATTATATATGTAGGTTTCTAATAATGGTGATATCTTTGCCAAAACTTTGGAATTTGTTTCTTTTAATTTATACCTTGCCAGTCTACATAAAGGATTTGAAATAGCTTTCTAGCTTAGGGGTGTATGTTCCAGTTTTGAGGTAGTAGAAAAAACACTGAACCAGAATTAAAGCTGCCTTAGCATCACCTCTTGCAGCCAGCTGGACCATCCCACATGTCAGATTATTTACCTTGTTTATTACTTGGTTCATAGGTAATTTTAAATACTGCTTTAGTGTTCTTAAAAATTATATTGTACTAAAAGCAGAAATATATAATCTCAAAGTTAGGCATGGTGGTGCAGGCTTATGATCCCAGCACTAGGGAGCAGAGGCAGGAGGATTGCTGCAAGTGTGAGGCTAGCCCAGGCTACCTAGTGAGACCCTGTCTGAAAAAACAAACACAGCAAAGTGTGTGTGTGTGTGTATTCAATTTAATGTTGCACCTGAATAAAATAATTATCACTATTAATATGTGATTTGGTCCATTTATAGTCTTCATTGGTGAAGTTCACTTCAGAGCCTCAAATGTTAACGTTGTGATATGCTGATTGTTGTTTTGGTAGCAGTGTTCTCACAAAAGATACTCAAGATGTTTCTAAGACTTTGACTTTCTCACATGGCTGTTCTGTCCTGGGTATATTTGGAAGACACTGTACATCTGTTGTAACTGATAAGAACATAGAGTCAGGCTTTGTGGGAAGCTTTTTCTTGTTATAGTTGCTATTTTTGTTTCTGCTTGGCAGGATGCCTTTTAACTGGGACTATTAGGGCCACTTGGTTATCATAAAATAGGAAGATAAAAGATTTGAAATAAAGCATCCTTTTGGGAGATGAGAAAGGTTGAATGCATGAACACATGTTCTACTTGGATGCTTTTATCTGTATAAATTCTTTGTTATTTTATGAAAAAGATTTAATCAATTTTACAGTATAATTTAAATGGCTAAAATTAGCAACTATCATAATTACAAATAGTGCTCATTTAATTTTGTTTTAGAGAGAGTAAAACCAGGCAAAATAGAACAAAGCCAATCAAAACAAGATGGGGTAAGTGACACAGGATTTCAAAACAAGATAATAGGAAAGCAATAGTGGTTACCATAATGCCTCTTGTCTTCAAAATAGCTGCCCATACCTTCAGGTAGACATAGTAAAATCAAACAAAATAGAAGCAATAAAAACAAAACAGTGAATGCACTACAGGACTTCAAAACAAGATAATAGTAAATCCAAAATGTCTACCACAGTATATCTTGTTATCTTTGAAATAGCTGTCCATGCCATCAGATACAACAAAATCAAACAAGATAAAACAATAATGCTCAACCAAACATAACAACAAGAATGCTACAGGATTTCAAAACAAGATAATAGGGAATTAACAGTAGCCACCACCTTCAGAAGGAGATCCCCCATATATGCTACATTGGGTATTGCTATCCTCTGAGTAGATGATCAGACTACCAGCTTTAGGTCTGCAAAGTTGGTGAAACACTAAACATTACAGGCATTAAGTTGTATTTTACCTCGTTAGCTATCATCACAGCCTGTGTTTCTCTGGATCAGCTTATGGAGGGAGGGAAAATGATGTCTCTTCTTGTCTCCCTGCCTACATGCCAGAAAGGACTGTTGTCTGGCTCTCCCTCAGTCAGCCCATGCATGGCGCCCACTCACAGGACTTCTTGTTCTCCTCCTCTGCAGTTCATGCATAGTGCTGACTCACAGTAGAGGGCTGGCTTCTGGCTCTTGCCCAGTCAGCCCACACATGGCGCCAACTCACAGGAGGTCTTGGCTTCTTGTTAACTTTTTGTTCTTCTCCCCTGCAGTCTGCACATGGTGTAACTCACAGGAGAGGGCTGGGATCTGGCTCTCTCTCCCCTGGTCATCCCTCAAATGGCACCAACTTAAGAGGTCCAGGATTGCCATTTAATATGTGATTTGATAAATGTTAATTTCTTGATATTTTAAATATTACAAGCTACAGATTTGTTTTAAATTTTGTTGTTTTGTGATGTCAAATCATAGACAATTTAGGATTGAAGAAAATATAAATGATGTAAAAAGAGATTTATATTTAGATGATATAAAGAACTTCTATAATATATCAAAAACAAAATCTTGATTAAAAAAATGAGCAAAGATATTGAAGACATTTCTCCCCAAGAAGATGTACCAATGACCAATAAGATACTAAATACTACTAGTAAAAGGGAAATGTAAATCAAAAACATAGTGAGATACCACTTTATACCCATTAGGATGGCTTTGTTTTTTTTTTTGTTTGTTTGTTTGTTTTTGTTTTGTTTTTTTAGGAAAATAAGTGTTGACAAGGATGTGGGTAAATTGAAATCATTTCTTTGCAGTTGAGGATGTTATGCAGCCTTTGAAAACCAGTTTAGTGGTCTCTCAAAAAGTTAAACACAGAATAATCTATAATCCAGAAATTTCTTTCATATATATATATATGTTGAAGACATTATGCTAAATGATATAAGCTAAAAACAAAACTATGAATGTTGTGGGATTCCAGTTATACGAGGTATATAAAATAGGCAGAATCTTAGAGACAGAAGGGCTGGAAGAACAGGATATTGTTTAATAAATACAGTGCTTCTGTTTTGGTAATAAAAAGTTCTAAAATGGTTAGTAGTGATAGCCACTGACTTGTTTAGTGAAAAAGGGCTAAAATGGTAATTTTATGTTTCATATATAACAAAAAAAATTAGAGCAAAATAACCACCAAACAACAATAAAATACACAATTTTTCCATCTTTCCTCCACAGATTGTCCTCGTTACTGAAACATCTGTACAGACACCTCAGATTTATGTAGATGCTCATTAAATTTTAAGATTGAGTTACAAATAGTAGAGTATTTTTAACATTTTTATTACAAAAATTTTTAATGGATGTCTCTTGTTTTGCAGTTACTTCGAGAGCTTAAGCATCCAAATGTTATCTCTCTTCAAAAGGTGTTTCTGTCTCATGCTGATCGGAAAGTATGGCTTCTGTTTGACTATGCTGAACATGACCTCTGGGTAAGGTGAATGGCTGATTGACATGAGCCGGAAGTTTCAGTCAGGGATTTTTAAGAGTGACTTCAAACAATTAGGAGCTCATGTTAATAGGGGATTTATATTTTTAAAATAAGGTTAACTCATAAAACTGTGGTTCATGTGTTACTGAGGGGTAAAGTATTTTGCTCTGTATGAAAGCTTGATCATCCAGATTTTGGAGTATTTGCTTGTGTGTAGCATCTCATTATATGTAAATCTAAACAATCCAAAATCTGAAGGGTGATAAGACCCAAGTCTAATAGGAAGTTCACTTATGTTTGATATGCCCCTTGCATATATGGTCTGACGGTTATTTTATCCAATATTTTAAATAATTTTGTCTATGAAATGGAATTTAAAGATGGAGAATTTTCTAGTTTTGACATGCTAGCACTCAAAACATTTTAGATTTTGTAGCATTTTGGATTTCAGATTTTTGGTTTAGGGATTCTCAGACAGTATCACTTCTTTTTTTTAGGGGGTGGGGCATTGAGACAGGGTCTCGGTATGTAATTGAGGCTGTCCTCAAACTTACTATGTACCCCAGGCTGGCCTCAAACTCTAGGCAATTCCCCTGCCTCAACCTTCTGAGTGATGAAATTATATGCATGTGCCACAATGCCTGGCTTCAACATTACTTTTTGGTCTTGTGATTTTTTTTTTTTTAACCTTTGTAACAGATACTAATGAGAGCAGTAGCATCTAAAGAATGTAGAAAGTATTAGTAGTTAAAACTTTTTTGATAAACATAAAAGTACATAAAAATGATGTTTTATTCAACAGTATGGAAAAATTTAAAGGTGTTATGATTTTGTAGAAAGGTACATATGTTACTAAACTGAAATCTAATGATTGTACCTATTTTTTGTCATGTCGTTAGGCAAATCTTTAATGGCCCTGGAGGTACAGCTCCCTCCATCCATAAAATGTATTACTGTTTTTGTTTCTAGAATTTTTCTGGGGTGCAGTTTTGTTTTGTAAAGCTCTATAAACTAAATGTAGTACAGTATACAAGTGTAGGAAACTATTATTAATCATTTATTTGGTATCTTTGGCAGTTGATAATCTGTTTTCTTCATCAGCAGTAATTCATTATGTTTACTTGAGATGGTTTACATTTGCATAGAAAAAATTCTTTGCAGATGAGAGCTCTGCCACAAAATGAGATGAGTGTAAAAATAGGTTCCAGTATTGGTTTATTTTTTGTTTGTTTGACCTATGATAAAAAATATTTTTAGATACTTAGACCCAGCTAAATATTTGAAGGTTTTTCAAATCAAATGATTATAGTTTATTGGTTTAGCTAAAATGATGAAAAAATAGTGCTGTATTGATAAAAATTATTAAAAATTTCTTTTTTTGAGACAAGATCTCATCCATCAGGTTGCCCTGGCAAGGCTCTAATTTGCCATTCTCCTTTCTCCTACCAGAGTGCTGGGATTACAGGTGGTACCACTACCATCCCTGGCCATCTTGTTTAAAATAGTTGAAATACAAAACCTGCCTCAGTATTTTGCAGCTTACTAACTAGATTGTTTTTAAATTGGTATTTGAAGAAGTCTTAAGTAACTATAAAATATACTATTTTATTAAATACAGCAGTTCTTTTTTAAAAATCTAAAATGTCATTTTGGAACTCAGACTTCTTACATGTATAATGAAAATCTATAAGAAGATAGCAAAAAGTAATTTTGAAACATACTATAAAACTTATATTCTGATCAATCTTATATGTATAAAGAAAATGTTATACAAGATTAGTTTTAAAATCAAGTAAACAAAAACCAAGTATTACCTTGCATTAATTATTAATACCTATTCATGTAAATGATATTTTTTTCTAATGTGTGAAGTCTTTAAATATTAATCTGTATTCCTAAATTAGTCTGAGCTGTTCTTTCATTGGGATAAATATAAGAGAAAACACATATGTTGATATGCTACTGATCATAATGTGATTAATATTTGCAGAAATCTTTAAAACAATTTTTAGCTTCATTCAGCTCATTTGTAAATGCAGACACAGAAATCTTAACTAAAACTAGAACAGTAGTAAAACTGTAAAAAATAAATTCACCTCTGAAAGTAGAATGGTTTCAAACTTGCTGATTTCCAGGATTTGTCTCATTTACATAATTTAAACTTTAACAGACTTTGGAAATTGAGTTTTATATCCTTTTAGATTTCTAAGTAATTTTACTTTGTAGATTATCAAGATTAAATTTGATTTGATTCAAACCATTTTTAGAAGTAATCTCAAGAATTGCTTTGAAAGTATATTGAAATATTTTTTTAATGTCTCCCCTACTTGTTTATATTATTAATCTTAGCTTATGTTTTGGCTTATGTTTTCATTAATTAAGACTCTTAGATTGATGAACATGACATATCTTCATTCTGCTTATTTTCCCTCCCTGTCCTTCTCACCACTCGTCTTTTTTCCTTTGGTCTACTTCTGTATTGCAAGACATCATCTCCTTGTCCCCTCTATCCATCATTTATCATTCACTTCAGTTGTACCTTTCCTGATTCAAATGAGAAACATCATATGGTATTTATACTGGTTTCTTTCACTCAACATTGTATTTTCCAGGTGCATCAGTTTCCTTGCAAATGTGTCAGATTTGTCATTCTTTATAGCAGAGTAACATTCCATTATATATAGATACCACATTTTCTTTATCATACACAGACTGTCTCCAGGATTTACCCATAAGAATTGTACTGTGATAAATATTGGTATGCATGTATTGCTCTAGTATTATTTAAGCTCTTTGGGGAAGATCCCTAGGAGAGGGATCCCTGGGTCAAACAGAATTTCTAATTTCAGTTCTTTGAGAAATCTTCATACTGATTTCCTTAATGGTTGTATTAGTTTACATTCTCACCAATAATGAAGAGTAAGGGTTCCTTTTTCACCACAGCCTTGCTAGCATTTGTTACTGCTTGATTTCTTCATGATTGCCATTTTTTCTGGAATAAGATGGAATCTTAGCATTATTTTAATATACATTTCTCTAGTGGCCAGAAATGTTGAGCAGTTTTTCATATACTTTTTGACTATTAATTTCTTCCTGTGAAATGTCTGTTCATTTCTCTTGCCTATTTCTTGACTGAGTCTTTAATTTTATGTGGTTTTTTTGAATTCTTTACATATTGTAGATATTAGTCTTTTGTCTGAAGAGTAGCTGGACAATTCTTTTCCCTATTCTGTAGGTTGTCTCTTCATTCTACTTATTGACTCTTGCTATTTAGAAGCATTTTAGTCTGAAATTAATCTCACTTGTTGATGCTTACTGTTGTTTCTTAAGCAATTGAGGTTCTGTTTAGAAAATCTTTTTCTACACTTATATCTTAGTTTTACCTATCTTACCTTCCAGGAGGCTTAATGTTTCTATCTTTGATCCATTTTGATTTTAATTTAGTAAATGGTGAGAAATAAGGGTCCAGTTTTAACTGCAAACAGATAACCAGCTTTTCCAGCACCACTTGTTGAATAGGCTATCTTTCCTCTAACATACGCTTTTGGCCCCTTTGTCAAAGATCAAATAGCTGAACGTGTCTGGTGAAGTTTCTGTATTCTCAATTCTGTTCCATGGACTCACATAGCTGTTTTTGTTCCCGTACCATCCCCTTTTTATCACCGTTGCTTTGTAGTTAGTATAGCTTGAAGTCGGGTATTGCTATGCCTCCTGCTTTGCTCTTGTTGCCCAAAATTGCTTTTTTATTCTGGGTCTCTTCCTGCTCCATGTAAGTTTTAGGGTGATTTTCTCTAGATCTGTAAAGTATGCTGCCGTTAGTTTGATTGGGAGTGTAAACAATCTGTATAACAGTACTGGCAGTATGGCCTTTTTGATAATACTGGTTCATCCTATCCAGGAACAGGTGACATCTCCCCACATCCAACGGCCTCTTCAATTTCCTTTTTCAGAGTACTGTAGTTTTCTTTGTAGAGGTCTTTCACTTCCTTGGTTAGGTCAATTCCTAGGTTTTTCATTTTTCTTGAAGCTACTGTGAATAATTTCCTTCTCATCAAGTTCATTATTAGTGCACCCAAAAGTCAGTGTGTTTTATGTGTCAGTCTTGTAGCCTACTACATGATTGGATTTTTAATGTAGTTCTTTGAGTCTTTTATGTAGAATGTCATTTGTTCTGCAAATAATGATAATTTGAGTTCTTCCCTATGTGTATCCTTTTTGTTTCTTTCTCTTCCCTAATTGCTTGGGCTAATAGGATATCAAATATAGTATATTGATATCCTATAGATATCAAATAGTATATTTGATATCCTATATTTAGTATATCCTATGTATCAAATAGTATATTGAATAGAAAAGGTAATAGTGGACATCCTTGTCTTTTTCTTGATTTTGGGAAGAATATTTTTAGTTTTTTACCAGTTAATATTATGCTTGGTTTGTCATATATAGTTTTTTTTTTATCATATTTAGGTATAGTCCTTCTATACTTGTTTTCTTTGGGACTTTTATCATGAAAGGACGTTGGGTTTAAGGCAAAATTTCTTAAAGCTATTTTATAGATTTGTAATAAGCCATCTTCTAGCAGAGAATATAGTAAGACTTGCATTCAGTATGATTTCTGTTTTCTGTGGTGTTTATTTAGTGCCAGGTGTGTGTATAGTGATGCAGGGCATAGTTGAACTGAAGATTTTCTTGAAGTTTGAGAGTGCTACAGAATGTCTAATTCTACATGAAATTATAATAATTCATCAGCAGATTGCAATGTAGTAGGTCACACAATATTCAGTATGATTTCTTTTTTCTGTGGTGTTTAGTGCCAGGTATGTGTATAGTGGTGCAGGGCATAGTTGAACTGAAGATTTTCTTAAAGTTTGAGAGTGCTACAGAATATCTCATTCTATATGAAATTATAGTAATTCTTCAGCAGATTGCAGTGTAATAGGTCACATACTATGTGTACAGTTGATCATTGTCTTTATCATCATCTTATTGATAATAGTAAAATCAAATATGTAATTTTTAATATTAATTTCATAAGAAACAAACGAAAATTCACTTTACTCAAACCCACACCTTTATCAGTATTATATTCCTGTTTTAATAAAAATGTTGAGGTGAATTGGCTTAGGTAAGGCAGTAGAAGATAACAGGGTGGCTACAGTAACAGTTTTTTTAAACAAGTCACTTACACAGTAGTGTTGGTGTATTTCATGGTATGGCTGCCATATATTTGTTCCATGTACTGGAATATAAAGAAAATGAAGGTGCAGAATTTGCCTATCCTCTTTTTTTGTAGTTTTAAAATACTGCTTTAATAAAAAGTCATTTGTAATACTCTAATGACAGTAGAATGAAGAAATGTATATTGGGTCCCTTAATTATTTTACCTCCTATATAGATTTGTTCCTTCATTTTTCATGTGGCAGGATTTTAAATTTTCTTAAGTGCTCTGTATGAACCTGTGTTTATTAATCTTAACAGACTTGTTACATCTTTTTTGGGGATAGGTAGCAAAACATTCTGCATTAAGTTGCTATAACTGTGTTATTTGCCTGTTTAAAACTATTTTATTTGCCTTGAAAAGGACTTGAGAAGAAACTTAAAATAGCATACTGCTGCTATTACAGTATAATTTAATCATAATATGTATTTTCAATTGAAAGTTAAACTTAATCATTAATTATTCCATATTCATGTAGTGTTCTTTATAAGAAATTAAAAAATGAAAATATTAACCTATAGGAATGTAGCTCAGTGGCACAAGTGTCTGCCTGGCAAGTGCTAGGTCATGAGTTTGATCCCTGGTACAGAAAAAAAAAACCTATAATGTTGAATATTTCCCTTCTTTATTTATCGTGTTGATTTCAGGAATATACTTAGTATTTTCTATACATGTTGGCCCAGAGCCTGTTTTCTGGGCTATTTGGTGCCAAGTATATGTACAGTGGTGTGCATGGCACAACTGAACTGAAGTTTTTCTTGCACTTTGAGAGTGCTTAATAAAGAAGCCTTTCAAGGGAGTTTCAAACATTAAAAAAAAACTTATTTATAGACTTATTTATTTGTAAAGCTGTACTTTGTTTTACAGGCTCTACTATAACATTACACAGAAAAAGCTTTAATGGATGATACCAAGCACGTTCGTGTTTCTAACTATTTCTTACTGAGGTGTTTTCCTGCATGCTTTCTTCATAACCTGTGTCACAAATAGGCACATCTGTGCTATGTTAGCCAGATACATGTACCTCTTAGACTCGATTTTTTTTTTCCTTTTCATTTTATCCTTACAAAATAAAAAACGTTTTGTTTTTCAAAATTTCTGCTAGATAAACATGAATCAAGGGCTGGGGATTTAGCTCAGTGGTGTAAGCACCTGCCTGGCAAGTGCAAGGTCGTGAGTTCGATCCCCAGAACCCCCCTCCAAAAAAAAACCTTAAAAAAAAAAAAAACAAAGACAAAAACATGAATCAAGTATACTCCCAAAGTAATTAATTTAAAATTAAACTTTTAAAAATAAAAGCACACTATTTCCTCATTACCTGTTTTCATTTATTTCCTGAGACACTGTTATATACTGGTGTGTAGTTGAGACACTGTTATATACTGGTGTGTAGTTAGGAAATGGAATTTTAGCCTCAGTTATTAGGGAATTTTTTAAATTATTTTTTGTATTTAAAGAAAATAAATTGAAACAGAAAGAGGGTAGAAATAATACAAAATTTCAAAAACAAAACAAAACCATAAAACAAAAATAGTAACCAGTAAGAAATCACTAGTTGATAATTATAAATTTTCCTCTTAGAAGCAGTTGTTCAAGTTACAAATGTAAAGCCTACAAAGTGGACATTTAAACAGTGAGACTGCAACCAGTTCTGCTCATCTATCCAACAAAAAGTAATATGGTTATCAATCCTATACACTTAAACATACAAGCAGTTATATCCTTTAGAATACCTTCTTTTCCTCTTTTTTTTCTTTACAATAACTATAATCCATTCTTATATACTACTTAGAAGTTCTACACTTGTATTAATCTCTACATGTATACCTAGCCTTTTTGTATTAGAGGGAGAGACAAATCAAAACAAGTCAACAATACAAATTCCTAGAGAAACACGAAATGAAAAGGACATATAAAACCACAATACTAGGTGATCTACAGTAGTTACTGTGATGTCTCTTGTTATTTTCAATAAAATTATATCATCAAACATAGTGTAATTAAACTTAGCATTGCATTACACTATTAATAAAAACTAAACATTGGAGACATTATAGGACTTCAAAGGCAGTTAATAATCAAACCAGAAAGGGTATCCTATTGAATCTTGTCATCTTTAGAGTAGTTGCCCCTACTCTCAGACTTGATACTCTCAAGCATACTAGATTCAAATAAAATCAGTCAAGATAAAAACAGTGATATAAAGAATCTTCTCTGTCTTATCTCTGCTATGCTATTTTTCTGTCATTGTTGTTTGTTTACTTTTCTCCTTCCTTCCACTGTCTTCCCCTTTCTTTGAGAGCTTTCTGCCATTGTTCCTGGAATCCTGGTGATTTTCTTCTCTCTCTCTACAATGTCCTTTAATATTCTTTTCAGGGTTGGATTGGTGGTCACAAACTCCCCCGGTTCCTCTTTGTCATAGAAATATCTTGTCTCTTCATTAATTTTGAGAGAGTTTTGCAGGTTACATCAATCTGGGTTGGAGGTTATTTTCTTTCAGGGCTTGGAATATTTCTCTTCAAGTTCTTCTTGATTTGATGGTTTGCATCAAGAAGTCCACTGTGATTTTGATGAGTTTTCCTTTATAAGTAATCTGTTTCTTTTCTCTGACCACTTTTAATATTCTGTTCTTGTAATGGATTTCTGGGATCCTCATTATTGTATGTCTGGGTGTAGGTCTGTTTTGGTTGTAGCTGGCAGGAGTTCTGTATGCCTCATATATCTGGAACTTCATTTCCATTACCCGTGTTTGGGAAGCTTTCCTTAATTACTTCTGTGAATAGATTTTTTATTTCATTTGTATTTGTCCCTGCATCTTCATTCACATTTTTTATTCTTAGGTTATAAATCTTCTTGTCTTCTAGCCTTTGTATCGTTGCTTCCTGGTTCTTTGTTATTTTTAAGAGGTCCTTTTGAGATCATACATTGCAAATCTATCTTCAAATTTTGGAAGTCTGTCTTTAGTTTCTGTTAAAAGGTTTTGCCAGCTTTCAATGGAGTTTTTAATTTCCTGATACTCTCTTTGTATCTGTTTCATGTATTCTAGATTTTGTTTATATTCTTCATCAAAGGCTTCTCTCCTTTCTCTGGGTTCCTCCATTCTTTCATTTGTGTCTACTTAAGGATTACACAGGATTTCTTTTATTAATCTTCTTATATCTTGCTTCACCTGAGTTAGAATTTCAGATTTAAATTTGACGCTGAGGTCACGGATGTATTTCTTTATTTCCAATGAGGCTGTCTCTGACATTACAGGTTTGCTGCTCTCAACCTCCTCAGCATTTACCTCTGCTGGACTCACTTTCCCTGGTTCCGCAGTTGGAGGCCTTTTGCTGTTTCTCTGTCTTGTCATGTTTCCGTCTCCCTTCACATGGGTGGGTGGTGGAGGTCTCCAGGCCCCTCGCACTGCCCACAGTTTTTCTGCAGCACACTGGCTAGGGCAGTCTGCTGCCAATCTGCAAGGTGCACACTGTGAGCCGGTCCCTCCCACTATGTCCGTCAATCAGTGGGTGCTTCAGCACGTTTGTGTGTTCCCTGGGGATACCACTGGCTCAGGACAGCCTTGTCCCAGGCTGTTGGTTTTTAACCAGGGGCCTGGCCCAGCCCAAGCAGATCCCACCAATCTGCTTTGGACCAGGGGCTGTCGCTGCCTTGGGTTTTGATTCAAACTGGCCCTGCCCAACTCCAAAATGTCGTCTAGCCAGTCCTCCCTCTCTGGGGAATCCAGTTCCCATCACTCACCAAAGTTTGCACAGCTCAACCTGCTGTTTCTACTCCCTGCCGTAGTGCCTCCTCCAACCGAGGAGGCACTACGTAGTGCCTCCTCCAGCCGAGGGTCTTGAGCTCACCAACTCCAGCTCTCTGCAGGGCCGCGACCTCAGCTCGATTGTGAGTCGCCTGACTCCCGACGTGCCAGTACAGTGACCAGAGCTTGCCCAGCTCCAGCCATCCATCCACGCTTCTTCTTCTTCTTTCTTTTTCTTTTTTGTCAGTTTCTTCCTGGGTTGTGAGAATTCCTCTCCTTTTTTCTGGCTTTCTCCATGATGTTAGATTCTAGCATCTAAGTTGTTTTTTGTTTTTTTTTCCAGAGCGGTTCTCTATCGTGCTACCACCCAGTCGGCCATCTTGGATCTCCTATTAGGGAATTTTAAAGTGTTTTGTTATTAAACATTGTAAAATTATATGTTTAACATATTTGGGAATTTCTGAGTGTGTCTTTTTCTGTTAGGAAAATAGTCAAATTATCTTTTTCTTTCAGCATATAATCAAGTTTCACAGAGCTTCTAAAGCGAATAAGAAACCAGTTCAGTTACCTCGGGGAATGGTGAAGTCACTATTATATCAGATCCTAGATGGGATTCACTACCTGCACGCTAACTGGGTGTTGCACAGGGATTTGGTAAGTTGATTTCTAGTTTGAACTAGAAGGATAATCTTACACTTGGATATTTTGTAGTTGTCTGTAGATGATAATGCTGTTACTAGGCCTGCAAACCTTACAGAGGAAGTAAGAATATTAGTATCTCAAAACGTGGTCTACCCATATGTTTCTCATATAGTGTTTCTTATATAATACTTCTCTGTCATGCACTGTCCGTGTGTATTATGAGGTAAAAAAGGACACATTTGTTTTCCTAAGCTTTTTAAGTTTATAAATAAAACATTGAGTTGTTTTACATTGATGATTAGATGTCAGGTAAGCTCACAAAATTAATATATTTGTGAATAACTTGAAAATAAAACTTTTAGAGCCTACTACATACTATGTTACGTACAAGAGAAAACTGTTCATTATTGTGCCTACTTTGCAAACCCCACTATTATAGTAGAAGGCTATTGGCCAATAACCTTTCTAATCATATTTATTTGAAATCTTGCTGTGTTCAGATACATTCAGTTTTTAAGGGCTTAAAATCTAGAGACAGTGGTTTTCTTATTTTTCTTTTATGTGGCCAATTTGTCTATGCTTCTTTTTAGCTATCTAGCATATTGTTACTCATTAAATCTGCATAGATTTCAACTACTTAAGGGTGGATGGGCTCTTTTTTATTGAATAATTACATTGTGCTTTTGTAGTTCTTCTTTGTAAATGAAATATATAGTTTATAATAGCACCTTCATTTCATACAATTAGAGGCACAGTGCCCAGTGGGAGAACAATTTTTATCTTTAACCATCAAATGTGCAAAGCAAAAACTCCATAGGTTATGGTGGAGCTGATCTGGGGCTTTCTACAAGATGTTCTTTCCAAGCTGCTCTGTTCTTAATATGTTCAGTCTTTGGCCTTGCGAAAGACGTATCAGTGGCACAGTTGCTATTCCTTTCATCTAGCTTCAGGGAACTGCCTTGAAGTGCATTTAATGATAGTTATTTTATCTATAATTTTCTTAACTATAAAGCATTTAGACTGGGACCAGTAAAACAGCAGAAATTTGAATGTTTTCTTATGAAATTTTCATCTTTAATAGAATTACAATATTTTTCTTACAATTAATAGGTTCACAGAATAGTACTAAGATAAATCTTCTGGCTTTTTAAAGCTGAAAATAAATTTCAGTCTTTAGAGGTAAATGCAAGTGAGCAAACATATTTTTACTTTTGAGCTACCAGCTTGATGGTTTGTAAAAGAATAAAACTTTGTAACTGAGTGACGTTTTTCTCCACGGTGTTAGTTATACTGAAATTTTTTTTTTTTTGCTGGTAATTTTCATTTTAAAAACAATTACGTTTGTTAGGTAAATACAGGCTGATTTTTAAAAACTAGTGCTTAAATTTTTTTGTTAATGTGTAATAAATGTGAAGTAGTATGAACTACAGTAGTGCAAATCATAAAGTCTAATTTTTTTTTTGTCCCTTTTGGTTTTTTTTTAAACTTATGTAGCTTAACCAGATTTTCTTTTGTGTGGGGACAGTGTAGAGCACATCATTTCAGAAGACTTAGAGGTATGTTCAAAGATGGGGTCCTGGGGCGTTAGTGTATCCTAAGTTTAGATAATGAACCATCCATTGTCCAGATAATTTAAAGGTAATAAGGAAGACTCTTAGAAGTTACTGCTCTTTGTTACCACGAATTGTGAGCAATCTAGGAATTGTGAGTAGTATCAGTAATAAAATACTTTTCTTCAGTGAGGCAAAGCATTCTCAGTCCTCCATTTCTGTTGATGTGCTATGTTATTTGAGTAGTCTGCTTATCAGAAAAAGATCTCAAATGATAAATAACGTCTACTCCTTTGTCTACTTGTATGACTTCCCTACCTGAAGTGAGATTTCATGTATTTCATATGCATGAACTCTCAGTGATGTTTCTGAGCATTTCACCCTTCTGTGTTTCCATGGCACACAGAGACCACTGAGCCATTATTTCCCTGGGATGATGGCCCCTGCCTCTAATCTAGTTACTGGTTTTGGTCCCCACTACTAGAATCCTTCAGTTTAAACATAAAGGAAAGATTCTTTTTTTAATATGTGAGCCACCTTCCTGCCAGCTGATAGCTAAACTTTTGAATTTTGTGTTATGTAACTTTTCAACTGTCGCTACATATGATAGTAATACATGTAGTAATATATTGACTCATAAAAATGTCCAGAAGCTGTGCAACTTTTTCTTAACTCCATCTTTTCAAATTTTCATTGTTATTATTTGCAGATGAAATATTTACCCTATCAAAATAAATAAAATTAATAATTCAGTATATTTTCTGTTGTTTTTCAGTCAGGTTTGAACAGATTATGGCAATGATGACCTTGTGAATTAGACTAACTGGTTGACTATCTTAATCACTTTATTGTTGCTGAGATACATTACCCAGTACCCTTAAATTAAAGGAAGAGAATTTTGTTTTGGCTTACATTTTCAGTCCCCCAACTGGCTCCATGGTACAAAGGCTGAGTGGAGGGAAGCTGCTCATTATGGTGCTCAGGGAGCAGAGACCAGAGGGAAGAGCTGGGGAGGGAGACACACCTTTCCAAGGTCAGGCCCCTAGTGACCTGCCTCTTCCAACCAGATCCCACCTCTGAATATCAAGTAAGTTATATGATTTATTAGAGGAGGTGGCTCACACATTTATGGATCCTAAGTCCCACAGTGTACTCTGTGGAAGCTAGAGAACCCAGGGAAACTGGTAGCCTGGCTTGAGAATGGGGAAGCAATGATATGACTCTTGGTTAAAGTCCAGGGACCTAGAACCAGACCAGGAGGAAGAGTATCTGATACAACTCCTAGAGTCCAAAGGATAGAGAACCTGGAGTTGTAATGTCAAAGGGCAGGAGAAAAAGGGTGTCCCACTGAGGAAGAAAGAAAAACAGTTCACTTTTCCTCTGCCTTTTTGTTGTTTAGGTCCTCAGCCCACTGAATGGTGACCTGTGTTAGGTGAAGGTGCTTGTTCCTGATTTGGCCCACTGATTTAGCTATCGTCTCCTCTAAAAAATATTTTTGCAGATATACCCAGAAATAACTTTACCATTACCCAAGTATCCCTTAATATAAGTAGTCTAATTTACACCTAAACTTAGCCATCACAGTATGTACCCTCCCTTCAACCCTTCTTCCTTTCCCTATTTACAAAAGCTTTGTTTACATTTTTTCCTTCCTTTCTCGTCATTTTTTTCTTTTCCCTTCCTTTCCTCTTTGCCTCTCCTTAGTTCCCCTTTCCCACGTGTCCATATTCTTCCTGTTTCTCGATGTCTGTTAAACATTTTTGTCTTTATTTACACTTTCAGTTTTTCACATCAGGGAAGCAATGCAGTACATATATGAATATTACCATGTAATTCAAAATTATTTTTTTCTGCTCTAGGCTATGTTAAAAAAAAATTGAAAACCAATGCATTTGACTGAATTTTCTGAGAAGATACTTGATATATTTAGGAAAAAGAACATCAAGGAAAAATTTTAGTCAAGTCTCTAGAAAATAGCCCTAAATTATAAGTACTTTCATGTTATATGCAAACTTCTTGACATTAATAATAAAATCATTTTGAATAGCAGTGGCTCTTTGGGCAGTATGTTTTTCCAAGTAGCAATTAGGGATGGGTGGTAAAATTTCAGGAACGTTTCATTCTTTTCCCTTAATACACAAATTATCTGTGTAGTTTATGGTTAACATACATTATTGTTACAGCATTAAAAGGATGGTGTTTCATCTGGACTAGAAAACAGGAAAAGTTTTATGTGTAGTCTGGTTAGTGATGTTCACAAGTGATATTTAGTGTGGGTTGATGTATTTCACATTGTTAAGACTCAGTGTTATTTTTCAAAGAATACTTTTTTTTTTTCCTATCTAAAAAGAGGTTCAAGTAAATTCTTTAGAAAAGAAAAACACTGTAGAAAGGACCTTGAGATTGTCTGTATGCGGACAAAGGCAAAGCAGCCAAGGGATGGAACAGCAGGAGAGGAAAGGAGCCTGCATTCTGAAGCCCCTGCGCTCTTGCAAGCCCCTTCTCTGTGTGTAGCTTCCTCAGAAAGCTTGTTAGGGGGAATGTTCAGCAGGGGTCCTTAAACAGCTTTTTAAAGAAGAAAGATGCTTTGTAATTGTCAGATTTAATCATTTCTCATAGAGATTTGCTTCATTTATTAGGAACTCCAAAAGATTTACTCTAATTGTAAATTTTCTAGTTTGTTTAATTAGGTAGCAAGTAAAACACATAGGACTACAACCATAAACTTTAGGCTTGAAGATAAAACATTGATTTGGTAATAATTGACTAAGACATACTTAGATTAACATAAAAATGCTCACGATATAAAAATTGTGCTTATTCTAAAGTATCTTGAATGATCAAGTGGGCAGTTTTCCTCCTCCTCCATTTTTTTTCTTGTTTTGTTTCATTGTTTTTTGAGACAAGAGTCTCTATATGTAGTTCAGGCTGGCCTTGAAATTGCTATGTAGTCTAGGCTGATCTTTTCAGTGATCCTACTAACTCAGCTTCTTGATTCTGGGATTACAGGTGTGAAGTACCATGACCAAATTAGTTTTGTTTCTGTAAACCTATAGATTGTAAAAAATATTTTTGGTTTCTTAGTAAATATTTCTGTTTGTTTGTTTGTTTGTTTGTTTATGAGACAAGATCTCAGTGTATAGCCCAGGCTGGCCTCGAACTCATGAGCAGTCCTCATGGCCCAGTCTCCTGAGCGCTGAGATTACAGGCATGCACCACCATACCCAGAGTAAATGCTTTTTTGTACATTTGCTTAACTTTGATATTAACCACAAACAATAGACTGCATTCTGTCATTTCTAAGTGAGAGAAAAGTAGCCTGGTTTATTTCAGTGACATTTACTATAGATAGCATACATGCTTATATGAGTAAGTTAGAAGTTGATAACAAATACATTATTTAGTTTGCATATTACTTATAGTCTACATTTCTGTAGGTTCTGAATGTTTTTAGACATTTTTGTCTATACAGTGTTCGAAACATTTTAGTCAAACTTCTCAACAGTTGGGAATTGTTATTCTAAACACCGGGGTTTTTTAAAAAACAAAGTTCCCTTGAGATGTTTTTGAATGATCCTGGAAATTGACTAAAAGTAGATAACTGCATTTTAAGTAAGATATATGTTTTCTCCATTTTCAGTATTATGTGATTGATATAATTTTTGTAACTGCTTCCATCTTTCTAAATAATGTTTCCAAAAAAGGACAGATTTTGGAAGGTTTTGTTTGACAGACTTTTGAATCATATTATTGGAGACAACAGTGTACTCTATCTCAGCCTGCATATAATATAAGCTGTACCTTATTTATTATGATGTAATGGTGGGCTCCCAATTTTTTTCTTTTGCCTTTTAGGCTTTCTTGTTAGTGAAAAGAAATATACTGTTTATGGTTAGAATATCAGGAAATGATTTTTCCAAAGAGGGTTTCAAAATTCTCCGAATAATACTATGAAAAAGCATATAAAAATTAGTATTTCAGCCTATCTTTCCAGTGATAGAGTCAGATCTGACAGTACTGTTGTTATTTTTTAGATTTTTGGAGATTTACAAAAGTAACTTAATCTTCAAAGGAGTATACTAGAAAAAGTTTTATCCTAGCTAGAATGTTTTTATAAAACTATTTAAAGCTATTGGTGCCCATAGCTATATAAATCTTTAATTAAGTCTTTTCTAATTTGACAGCTTTATATTTTTACTGGATATAAACAAATGAGAAATGACCTAATAAAGGGCAAAAGTAAGTCGTCCCACAGGAACAGGCCTGAGCAGCTTAGCTGTATTACAAAATCATTCAACCTCAAAAAGTTTAAGATCTTGTGTAAAATTTCATAAATGTTATTTGAATAAACAGATTTTTAAAAATTTAATTAAAGTTTCTGGAGATAAAATCAGATGTAAAATCAGTAACAGTTACTGAGTTAACTATTAAAAAATGTTTTATTAAGTCTTCTGCCCTCCTCTAGTCCAGGTGATTTTACTTTCCCTTTATATAGTGATCACTTTACTATAATGATGTATGTCCATTTTTATTATTTAATGTGTTACTTTTTTATGCCATAACTTTTGATATGTAACCTGAGGATTCCAAACTCTGTTCTAAAGTAGCCATGTAAGTTTCTAATATTACTTGCATTTTTGTGTTTCCAGTCTTCTAATCACAGGTAGGCTTCCAAATCAGTACAATTTAAGATGCCTGTATATATGCAGCAGTGAAAGGTAGACTAGCTAAAGTTTCTTAACCAGTTCTAAAAATCTGCTTATGTAAATACCTTATGTCATTTAAAATAAAGACAATTTTCCCCCCTGATTTCATAAAGTAATAGACCTTAAAGTGGGAGGGCATCTTTGTATTAACCATTCCAGTCTTAATCTGGTTAGTAATTCTTAATAAAACCTATAAGCAAATAACCATGCCGTCTACTTGAACATTTTCAGTGTGGATTATTTTCTGTTTATGGGGTAGATTTTTTATATAGCTATGTTCTTTAGATGATAGGGTCAAACTTTGGAATTATTATTATTATTATTATTATTTTTGTACCAGGGATTGAATTTGTGACCTTACACACTTGCCAGGCTGGCGTTTATGCCGCTGAGCTAAATCCCCAGCCCAAACTTTGGAATTCTTAACACTCATCCTTTGGCCTTACTCTATGATCTTTTTTATTTTTTTACCTCTTTGATTAATATCAGTAAAATCCAGTGCTGACTGAACCACTCCTGCTGAAGAAGGGAAAGAGGAAATTTGAAAGCAAAGTAGGGAAAAATAAAGAATAATAAAGGAAGAAATTTAGAAGAAAAATAAGAAAAGATTCTATATGACAGTGCAGTGGAGAATAATAGGTGGTTTTTTGCAGGGGGAGGTTGTTTGCTTTTTAATTGTCATGGGCTGAAGAGGAAAAATTAGGTGCCTATCACAATGGGCATGAGGTTTGTTCAAATCTTGGATCTACCACTTAATTATGTAACCTTGGGAAGGATTAACCTCTGTGTTACTTTCCTCATGTATAAAATGGGGCCAGCTTATATATATTTTTTCTAATAGAAATTTAAATGAAAAAACATTAATGCTGTGATGTATAATGTTCAGTAAGTACATTTTGTTTCAGTACATCAAGTTGCCCTGCGAATGTAAGGATCTTAAGGGCAGGAATGTTATCTTTTTTGTTTATGTGGGATACAGTAAGTTCTGTCCTTTCTACCAAATAAGAATGACTCCATATTGGACCCTAGTCCATCTTACGTAGTAGCCCTTCATGAACACACTAAGTTACAAAAAATGCCTACTCA
The DNA here is from genome assembly GCA_004027455.1 of Hydrochoerus hydrochaeris. Taxonomy (NCBI): domain Eukaryota; kingdom Metazoa; phylum Chordata; class Mammalia; order Rodentia; family Hydrochaeridae; genus Hydrochoerus; species Hydrochoerus hydrochaeris. The sequence continues at coordinate 153,169 of PVLA01002974.1, forward strand.
GTTTCATTTCTGGGAACATAGCTACAAATCAAAGATGGCTTATCATGGGGCCAAGGATTTTCCATTCTTCACATCACTCTCTGCTCTGCTTTCCATCTGAGTTAGCCAATTGGGATAGATTGTGAACCTTCCAAACAACCAGTGGAAAAGAGGTCAACTGCTCTTCCTGGAATAAAAAGGGCAAGCCTCCATTGTCCTGCTCACCTGCTACCCCTTGTCTGTGCCTCTTTGCAAAAGTAAAACGCCTTGTCAAGATTTCATTATCTGCACTGACAAATCGAGTCTGGGGGCTCATTTCCAACATTTACTGCCATGTTATCACTATCTAGAATATCACATAGTGCATGTTGGGTGCATAATGAATAAGTTGATTGAATGACTAAATGTACTATCTGCTCTACCTTCAAAACATATGTCTTGTGTACCTAGGTAAGAACTTCCTGTTACTTAGATTTAAATATACCACGATTGGCAGTTGAACCCAGTCATCTGCCAGTATCTTTTCTCAAGAATAAGTAATAGTGTTTATTTTCAGTAAGAAGAGGCTTTTAGGAGAAGTGACATTAGGGGAAAGACAAATTTAGCAGAGATTTTGAAATTCTTGTTGTAGTCCAATAGCCCTAGATCAGTCCAATAAATAAAGTGCCAGTTAACATAGGGACTCTGGAATTCTGTTGCTAGGATATGGATTTGAATTTCTCTACTAGGCGTCAAGACTTCTAATTGGAATAGGCTCAACTTTGTCCATTCATTTCTGCTCATTTACCCTAGAATATCCACATTCTACAGAGATCAATTTCTTGGATTCTACCTCTTGCCTCAAGGCCTCATTTCTCATAATTTCCAACTCTACTGTCCCATCCAAACTCCTGAGGTATTGCAAAAATTTTACAGTGATCTTACCCCATTTACCAGTTCAGTTGGTTTGGTTTGATAGCTACAATAAGAATGATCCTTCTAAAAAGAAAAAAAAAATCACATCTTGTTACTCTTAACTAAAATTCCTTGATAGCTTTTCACCTGGGAGCCTAGGGTACATCAAAAGTATTTCCTAAACACATACAACTTTTTCTGCAAAGACTGGAAAACTGAAAGCTTTTATATACCACCAAGAAAGAAAGTATGCTTACAGTTTCACTGTCACACCACAGATTTATAAGACTCATCTTGTTTGCAGAAATACTTTTAAAAATGGAGAGTTGGAATCTATAAAATCCATTTTTTTTCTTATTGAATAGTTTCAGCTAGGACCTTTGCAATAACTAATTCAGTGGTGCATAATAAAAGTGATATTACTGTCTTCAAAACCCTGAAGTTTTACTATTACATGTTTGATCTGAAGTTTTGTTTACAAATCATGTCAAAGATAAGTTAAAGATGTTCCTTTCTTTGTTCCTAAATTAAGAATGGACTTTATATGCTTTTTTCTACATCTTTTGAGATGATTTATAGTTATTGTCTTTGATCTGTTAATGTGGTAAGTTATTTTTGTAAGGTTTTATTTTATTCCTAATATATCCTTTCATCAATAGAACTAACACTACTTGGGCATGATTTTCTTTTTTTTCTTGTATTCTTTTGCCAAGATTTTATTTTGTATTTACAACTGAGATTGTCAGTACTCTGTTTACGTGTTGCCTTTGTATTGTCATGTTTATTTTAGCCAAAGGAAAAAATTTTTTTTGTAGTTTGTATGGTATAGTAATTATTACTTGAAAGGTCAGTGAAAGTTGTCTTTCATTTTGGTGCACTGAAATACGGTTGGATGATTTTTTAAAATTCCTTTAGTGGTTGTTTGGCTGTTTAGGTGTTCTGCAAAATCATAGATAAAATGAACATTTTAAAATGAAATTCACATTACCATAACTTGCCCTAGAAGAAGTAGCAAAGCTAAACAGATCAGTAACTGTAGAAAAAAAAAAAAAAAGACATTTGTTACAAGGCTACCTCTTAAAAACTTAACAGATGCAAACATTTTCTTTCATAACAGATAACCTTTCATTATAGAAACTTTTAGATTATGCAAAAGAATGTTTCTTAATAACTTTGTAGGAAGAAAGTCTAACACTGGCACAAAACATGATAAAGATAATGCATATGACACTAGACTACTGTCACAAATATTTGTGTATATCTATCGTAAAATAGTAATAAATAGGCTCCAGGAGAGATTAAAACAATGCCATACTTTCAGTAAGTGAAATACATTTCAAGCTTGTGAAATGATTTTGTTTTTAGAAACTTGTTAACAAAAGTTACTATTAATAATACTGAGAGACTAACACTCTGGTTGTAAATGTAACACGAATTCAGTATTTGACAGTATTTAGTATTCACTTCTGCTTGTTCCTCTCAGCCCCCTAACAGCACTGGGGCTTGAACCCATGGCCTTCACTCTGAACTACATCCTTAGCCCCCTTGCCTTTTTAAAATTTGAGACAGGGTCTTGCTAAGTAACTAAGTTGCAGTCTGGGCTCAAGCTTGCCGTCTTTCTTCTTCAACCTGCCAGAGTGCTGGATTACAAGTATGTACCACCACATCTAGTGTTTTGTTGCAATTTTTAATTAGAGAATGGGGGGAAAAACAGGAATGAAAAGTACGTATCTCATGACCTGTCCTATACCCCAATTCTGCAGCTGTTATCATTGCAACCTAGTTATCACCATTATTATTCAGATATGTTCTTGAATGTAGAAATAACTTGTCAAGATAAGGGATTGGTTAGTAAAACAGGATAAATGTATTAATACCATCCAGCTATTAACTAATGTGCATATCTTCACTGTTAATTTGAGAAATCTCGAACTCTATCCAACAAAATGTTTATAATGATTTAAGTCTCTAGTGAGGTATCAGGTAAATTTTATTTCCCCTTTATCCTTTTTATACTATGTTACTTTAAGAATATATATTTTTGTTACTTTCTTTTACCTATTGCTAATAATAAACAGTTTTATAACCTATAAAAGGCATAGGTAGACTAAAAGCAAGAGAGGAGATAAAACCGATTAAGGACAGCTCATAGATGGTAGAAAATCCCATTTTGTGGATGATATCTAGTCATGCCTGCATCTCACCACCCATGCTTGGAAGTATTTAACTGGAGGTTAAAACTTACACAGCTAATAACTGTTGGCATCCATGATTTTTCTTTTTTACCTTTTTCTTAACTGTTTAATTGTATTTCCTTATCTTCTAAAGAAGTCTATCATATTCCTGAAATTTTAGAAGGAAAAGAAGGTTTGAGACTTTATCATTGGTTTAAAGAATAGAGGGAAAAAAGTTATGTAATGTCAAATGAAGTATATTTTATTTCAAAAGATTGATACATAAAACAGAAGAAAGATTAACAGTGAAAATACAGCTAAAAAATTCATGACCTATTCAGTTTGGCAATTGTGTATTTAAAAATTAGGTTCTTTGATATTTTTCTACCAGATTATGACAGACTTTTTTAAATAAAATGAATGAAAATTGTAGAGTAAAGCAGTGTGATGTAATAGAGTTGCTTGGATGTAGGGCTGTGTTGACTCTTCAAGTTAACAGTAACCTCCTGTAAGAGTGGTTATATCTGCAATGCAGACTTCTGCTCTAGGGAATACCAGTGAGTTTCTTGGGAGCACAACAGCAAGAAAAAAAAAAAGAAGCCATCAGACTGTAGAACAAGTCATGTTCTTTCATTACAGACTTAGACACCTCCCAACACACACACACACACACACACACACACACGAGAAAGAAAACAGTAAGAAGTACACCTCACTGGGGATTTAGCTCATTGGCTTAAGTGCCTGCCTAGTGAGTATGCAGTCGTGAGTTTGATCCCCAGAATGACAAAAAAAAAAAAAGTACACCTCATCTTTGGACAGTGTCTTACTGGTTTATATCAGGCTCTAATGCATGTTCTGCTGTTGTTTCTGTGTGTAATGTACCTATATGTGAAGATATTGCCATGATATTATAGTATTTTTAGGTCATACGGGACTTGATAGTCTCCTTGATGGCAGCAAGTACAGTTTAATGGAATCTATGTCTCATCAGCCTGTCACAGCAGAATTCTTTCAAGGTGATCGTGTTTGATAGCATACTAAAAAAAAAATCAAAAATTATTTACCAAAATTATGATTATGACTAATTGTTTTACCTGTTAATACTTGGAATTTTTAATTCTAGGGCTAAAACCTGGTGCTACTGAATTATACTGTAATATACAAAGAAAGAAAAGCAAGAAGCCCTTAGTAAGAAATTAATTTTCTTAGAGAGTGTTGTAATCTTGGTTTGCAAGAAAAACGATCTAATACAGGACATATAATTAAAGAAATTATTTTATAATAGTCACCCAAATATTCAAATACCAAAAAAGTGCAGGGGATCTGTCCACAATCTAAAGACCCAAAGAATGCATCTGAGCACCTGGATCCCATGGCAGTGTCCTGCATGAGTCCAGCTGAAGAGTGAGAGCCCATGACAATGCCTCTCATGAGTCCAACTAGAGGCCTAGAGTCCCTAGCAATATCTCATGCAAATCAGTTTTAATAATCTGCTCTGGGAAGGCCCAAAGGTCAGTGGTGGATGCTACAAAGTCTGAAACCAGATGAAGAATCTGTGGCAGCAGGCTGAGGGATCTGCACTGGAGCCAGAAAGCAATACCCAAAATAAGGACCAGAGTTCCCCCAAAGAGTACCATAGCCATCTCCAGCAACAAGGTCCTGAGCTTCTCTAACAGTGGGAACAGCTGAATTGATATCAGGAAGCCAGCGCTTCTCTAACAGTGGGAACAGCTGAATTGATATCAGGAAGTCAGCTTGACAGGCTTCTCCAGGAGTTTGAACAGCACACCATCCTAACCTCCAGAGCCAGGAAGTAATGCTCAAAATAAGGACCAGAGCTCCGCAACCTCAGCAACAGGGTCACGAGTTCCTCCAGTGATGAGAACAGCCAAATTTATGTCAGGAAAGAAGCTTGACAAGCTCTCCCAGGAGAACCAACGACACCACTTTTTCCTCTCCAGTTCTTCTTTTTATGTTGTTGGCAACAATCCCCGGGTGGGCCATCCATACCCAGCACCACACTGATTCAGTTCAGCTCAGTATTACAAGTTGACCACCAGTTGTAAATCCACCACAGCATATTGTTTCAGCATGGCATTAAGTACTGAAAAATTATTAATCAGTCTTTTGAAGCCTCCTTCAGTATGGACTAAGCAGCAACACAAGTACTGACAGAGTGTTTATGATTACTAGGGCCTTTCCTCCATTTTTGTCTTGATTGCTACTATACTTCAGAAAAGGAGACTTGTCTACTAAATCAGATCATGATGCTCTGAAGAATGTGAAATGTTACCATGAATAATATCATGAAGAGGGACCCATTGTTTATAAATAGTTATTAAAACAAACTTAAGGTCATTTTCTTTTGTAAGTATAACCTGTCCAAACTGAATCTTCACTTAAAAGTCTAGGCATTGTTGAGAGAAGACTGAAACACTGGTTAGTTGGCTTTCAGCCCTGTTTCAGATCATGTACTAGGTAATGAGCTGTCAAGCAAATTTTTGGTTTATTAGAGGTTTAGCCTAGTCTCTATACCATGTCAGAATTTGACAGGGAATCTTTTTATTCCTTTAATTAATGCTTTAGATTTAATTAGTCCATTAAGTCTAGAATAAAGGGAAACTGAACTGAAAATCTACAGTTTTCTACTTTCCCCAGTGCTGGACAGGCCAATTATACCCATCCCAGGATTTCTTAGATCTAGGTGCAGAAGGCCAATGTGTTTCAAAATTTGAGAGAGATCTTTTGTACATCATCTAAAATAGAAGCTGGGGGGGATGTATCCACATATGTATTGTGCTTTGCAAGATATGGAGATTTTTTTTTTGAGATTGAAAACTGAAGCTCAGGCTAGGGATTTAGCTCAGTGGCATAAGCACTTGCCTTGCAGGCGTGTGGTCGTGAGTTCAATCCCTGGTACCGATTTAAAAAAAAGAAAGAAAACTGAAGCTCTAGAAAAATTCATCATAGTAAATGAATTAATTAGCTTTGACCTCTGATGTGGGATGGGGTAGAGTGAGATGAGGTAGGGGTCTGAATGGTAAAGGAACTTAAAAGTTTTAACTATATGCAACATTATGGTATAAATTGTCTGTATTCAGAATGTTGTAATTTGTTCTGTCACTTAAGTGGAAGGTCAAATTTTTGTCATGTGGTACAGAGGAAAAATCTTTTGGGATGTGATAATAATGGTGACACGATGTGAAAGGAGGTCATGGTCTGGTTGGAGAATACCAGAAAGGCTCATGGGGCCAGAAGCAGCGAGGAGGAGAGAAGGTAGGGCTGGAGGTAGCAGGAACCAGCTTGCAAGTGACTTGTATTCCTTGGCAAGGAATGGATCTTCTTCTGTCAAGGGACTGATCAAAGTAGAAATAATATTTTGGTAATAGTAGTAAAAGCATAGTGAAGTATTCAAAGAAATTTTTGGAAAAACTCCTCCATATCTCTATCCATTAAACATTTTTGCTCTAATCCTTATTCATAGGAACTTTGAAGCATAGTTTTAATCACTATTATGTATAATTTTGTGTTCTGCTTTTTTAAATCTTTTGATAATTTTCCATGTTAACTGTAGAAGGTACCATTTGAGACAATGATGCAATCAGAGTTTTTTTTTTAGAAAGATAACCCTGGCAGTGATACAGAAGATTGAAGTGGTGTGAAAAGATTCAAGATGGGGTTAGGAATGGAGTGTATTTAAGAGGGGTTTGGCTAGGGGGAGAGAATTCTAGCATAGACATGAAAGTGCTGTCCAGAACCAACCCCCATTATGAGCTGAGAACAGGCTTTCCTCCAGCCAAATAGAAATGCTGCCTGGTTCCACTTGGAAAGACTTCCCTCCCGCTTCAGGAAAAAAAAAAAAATACTATCTCAGAAATCTTGCCTCCTTTTGAAATAGTCTGGGCCCTAGAAAACTGCAGAGACTGACCCAGTATTGACTGTTATGAGACAGTGGATTCTGCTGCTGATTCCCAGTCTTGCTGAGTATACTTAGGGCAATTTGTCTAATCTCTTTGGTGCCTACTTTCTTTAACTTGAAAATTGGAATTTTTAACCTCTGATATCTTGTTATTACCATTTCAGAAAAATATTTTTGTGCTGGTTATAAAAAAGTAACTTGAATCCTTGGTGGTTAGTAGGATAATGTGTTACGAATTACAAGTACTAGCATAGGAGGCATCCCTAAATGTGGCTGGTGAAGCCTGTGGAGTGATTACAGTGAAAGTAAACACTTTCATTAAAATCTTTAATTTGATTTTAAGGTTGTTTTAGTCACTATTTGAAGAGGCTTTCTAATCTAGCTTCACTTTATTTTGCAGATTGGTAGAATTAAAATTAGATCAAGTACATAAGATAGCAGAGTAAGGAGGGTTTGGAGAGAAAACCAAAGATCTCTTCCTTTTTCTGTCTTCCCCGTTCCCTTCCCTCTTCCTCCTTCTGCTCAAGGAAGCGGCAACTCTTAATACACTAGAGTTGGAGATATATCATAACAGGTTGTAGGTGACAGTTTTTCTGGTATATTTTAGTATATTACTTTGATAAAATCTCACTTCCTTTTTAATTTAAGAATAAAAACTTCACAACTATTCCTGTCATGAAAAATTCCTATCACTTTACTAATTATAAAAGACTAAAAAATTTATCTGTATTTATGTAAGTGTAAATACATACCTTAGCAGTTTCTAACAAAGAATACCAGGTGACTTCTTACCTATAATTAATTTGCTGCTTCATACTAAGTGTTCTTTTTACAGATTTATCTTCCCTTAAAGTCACAACATTTTAAATAATCAAAAGAGTGAGAAGGAACCTCAACATTAAGTTTCTTTTAGATGCCCCATAGTAGGGAAAGCAGGTCAATGAAAAGGCTAAGAAAAGCCTTACTTCTTCATGGAGAAAGCCAGTACCAGACTTGCGTTTTCATGAAATTTGCATACTGCTTTACATACATAGATGTTCAGTTTTTTTGTGACTTCCTGTATTTGGTTTTAATTTTTGAGTAAGCTAGGTTTTTTAAAGGTGGATTTGTGTTATATTGGCATATTTTCTATTTAAAAGAAACCACTATTGTCTACTGAAAAAAAACACTATTTTGTTTCCACAGAAACCTGCTAATATTTTAGTTATGGGTGAAGGTCCTGAGCGAGGAAGAGTAAAAATTGGTATGTTATATCTTTGATAAGTCACAGTGTAGTACTCTTTTAAAACTTTTGCAGGCAGACATATTATGTCTAATTTTTGCTGTAATAATATGCATATATTCATATAGTTCCATATGATCCAATCATTTCTAAAGAGTATACATAAAAGTGAAAAATGTTTCACACTCTTGAAAGGTGTCAGACATTCTTTAGCGACAAAAGTGTTCTAATTATAAAACAAGCTGCGCAAGTTTCCTAGAAACCTCTGCCTTCATTAAACACAGCCTGTGGAGGTGAGTGGCTTCTATCCCTGTTAGAGGCCAGCCTCACCTTGATGCAAGGGCATACAGTATACAGGTAATTCTGCCATCAATCTTGTTCACCTGAACCTCATTGGGTGAGAGCATACACCTCTTTTGACCTCATTTAGATTGAGAGTTCCAAATTATAGGGCCACATAGGTACAGAACCTTAAGTTCTGTTACACTGTTTAGTAGTTGTAGACCTTTGCCTGATGGGAAAAAGTTGATGGGCGTTATATACCTTGATGTGTTTTCTGATAGCTGTTTTCTTATATATCAAGGCAAAAATTTACCCACTTCTTGTTTAATAACCTGAAAGGCTGAAACTAAATTTATTTATCCTAACTGGTTATTTTTCTCATTGTCAGTTATAAGTTGTGTTTGTCACTTACATTTAGTTTGTTTTGTGTGTGTAGAAGAAATTAAACTATATTAATTTGAAGGCTGCAGGATTGTGAAAGCATATAATAAAGTTAATAGTAATTTCTAATTGCAAGGTTTAATATGCATTGGAAGTATCAGCTGACTTGTACCACTTTACCTACCAACAAAGAAAAACTTAGGTGTTTTAACCCTTCTTCCCTATTCTTCCTTTTAAATCCCTCAGATCACATTTTGCACTTCCAGTTAGACTCTTGAAGTACTCTTTTATGATATAAGCTTGACAGCTCTTAGCTGTGAGACTGTGTGACACAGTTTGGTGTACGCCAACCCATTGTCCTTGTTTGAGGGCCAGGCCCAGTTAGTACTCACCCTGGTATCATCAAGTAGCATAAGTCTGTAAGTGGTCTTCTCAAGGAGCCTGTCCAATCTGGTTTGCTGCCATCAAATTTAAATGCAAGTTCAAGGGATGCAAAATAGAAAAGACAAAAGAGTAGATATAAATGTGATCTTTACTGTATAGTCTGGGAAAACCTTAAGATAGCTTGGAGTTATATTTCTGTGTAAAGTATGTGATGTTAGCCAGTTGGACAACATTAAAGCCTTCATATTTAAAAGGAAATATTAGTTCTTCTGTAAACCAGTATTTAGTAAGCTAATTCATTTTTATTCTTTACCAATTTTTAAAATTTATTTTCCCTCCATAATTAGAGGAGAACTTACTTTACTTAAAAATATGTATATAGGAGAATAAACTTAAACATGCCCAATAGTAGATGAATCTTGAAAATTTTGAATAAATAGGTATATGAATTGTGGTCATTCAACAGATATTAAGCAAAAGTAGGTGTAATGACCCTGTAGGTGATACTGTTAGCAATAGAGAAATGAAAAACAGAGTTTTGTCTTTAAGAAGATGATGGTTTAACAGGATAAAGAGTGGTGTCCAAGTAGCTATGTGACATTTTAAACTCTGTTATATGCCACAAACCATATCAGTGCTCAGTGCCAGCTCTGAGTTTGAGTTTGTGATTTCTTGAATCTTAGTTTCCTCATCTGAAAATGAATATGGTTGAATTATATGACCTTTAAAGTTTTTGGCTTAAAGAAATACTGTGTTAAAATTAAGTTAATGAAATTCAGCTCAAATGGAAGAAATAGTAGTGGTAAATTATGATATAGTCAGCTTCTGATTATAACAGTGGATAGGCTTATTGATGCAAATAATGGAAAGCTTTACTCTAACAGTGCACGAGACAGGTACAAAGAATGGAAATGCAGTCCAGCAACTCTCTCCCCAGTGATGATGTGACAGATGAAAAGAAATCTGCTCAGAGGAGTAGGGTCACTTGTGACCTCTGGCAGCAAAGCTTATCTGTAACTCAGTTAAAGAGTTGGGTGACAGTAGTTCCAAAAGAATGAAGATCTCAAACGTGTATTACATATTTAGACTTCTAAAAAGGGTAAGATATTTTACGGTTTTTTCGTCCCCCAGATTTTAGCCATTTTTCATATCTGACTAAATAACAATGGTAAAAGTAGACTAATCAGACTTATAAAAATCTATTTACTTAATGTTACCTGTTTTTTATTATTTTACAGCTGATATGGGCTTTGCCCGATTATTTAATTCACCTTTGAAGCCTTTAGCAGATTTGGATCCAGTGGTTGTAACATTCTGGTACCGAGCTCCAGAACTACTGCTTGGAGCAAGACATTATACCAAAGCTATTGGTGAGTAGAACCAATTAAAATTCCATGACTTTTAAAGTTTCTGTAAAAAAATACTTAAAACTATTTTTACATCAGGTAGGATAGCAAATTATAAAAGTAAGAGCAAAAACTAACTCAAAATTTCACTACCTAGTAATATTGTCATTAGCATTAACACAACTGTGCATAGAAGGATATTCACAGATTTTTTTAAATAAATGAAATGGGATCAGACTCTGCATTCTTTTAAGTAAAAGTTTACATTTAATTTTACTTATAAAGAAAAATAAGTAAAAAATAGGATAGTAAACTTTTGAAGTCCTTGAACTTCAGATAAATGTTTCTTTCACCAAAAGAAATGCTAAATTCTAAAAGATTCCTCTAATATTGAAAAAGGTTATGGAAAAAATAACTGTTCAGTACATTTTAATCCCCTTCTCCATTATCAATGGTATTGATTTACCTCCCTTTTATGAAGAATTAGGAAATGAGTACGCATGCATTTCTTCTCTTAACAACGTCTCGATTTGTAAACAGTGTTAGTCATGTCCTCATCACTGTGTCAATATTTATAATTTTGTTTGCTAACCATAGTTCCCAGCTGTTTATACCTAAGTTATATATTTGATGAATGCAATACTCAACTACTTCAGTATTTTTTCGTCTGCTTATCTATTACTGACATCTTTATGCTACTTCATTTTATTTGATTAAGAATTCTCTCAAATAGTTTTTTCTTACGTGCTTTGCCTTTCTTTTTTATTACATATGCTTATGACTTCTTTAACTTATTCTGTATTCTCCAAGATGTCATGACATCCATGTTTCTTTTACTGGCTAACTGTATCTTTGATTCTTCTATTCTTACTTGATTGCTTTCCAGGTCTACTGTACAATCTCATTGAGATTTTTTCCGTTTTTAGTTCTCTTGGTTGAATCTCTTTCTGGATCCTATGATTTTATCTTTTATTTTTCTATAGTATATTCTTTTGTAACTTTCTTTGGCAAGATACCATAAATTTTCTAACTCTGAAGAATTTATCACACTTGATAGGCAAGTTTTTTAATTGTAGGTACTAAATCATGTTCCCTTTGAACCTTGATACTTTGTCTTCCAGCATCAGTGTAGCTAATAAAGTCTCCTGTCAATCTTGTTTTCATTCACTGCTGAGTACCTAGGGGTGGGATCCCTTTCTGAAACAAACAAAGGACTTCTCATTTTCACATTTCACAGTGATTTGCTGGGCACAAGCCGAAGTTCATATCCCGTGTGTTTAGAAGATTTTCTTGTGTAATCTTTTGATTTACTTCTCAGTGTTTTCTACTCCTTCTAAACTCAGTGTGGTCAGATGCTAAACTTCTCAAGTTGATCCTTTATGCTGCTTTTTCTCTCATAGTTTTCTTTTTTTTTCTAGGAATTCTTTTTTTCTGATTTTTGCTTTTTCATGATGTCTTGAATTGTTTTATGAGGGGAAAAGAGCTTCTCAAATATCTATGAGGACAGTCTGTCTTTGTAATTTATATGTACCCAGAATATTATCTTTTCTCTTTGTAGGTACTCTTTTTCACTTGTATGTCTTGATGTCACTTTCCATGTGGCAAGTGTTCTTTGTTTGGTGACCTTCAGCTTGTCCATTTAAGAATCAGTTTATAGAAAGCCACTTGGATTTTTGTATACTTTATGGGACTGATAGATTGATGACTATACTGTATAGTCACAGACCACCATTTCCTGGAGAAACCCTAAATGCCAGAATGCACAAGTCTGTGATCTGAGGCCATTCAAAGTCTTCAAGGAAGGATTCTCTCAATTTTTAGCCTAAACTCAGAGTCAGCCCAGGGCAGTGGTAGTGAGTTGGGAGGAGTATTTATTGATTAAAAGATTGCATTTATAACTGGTAATTTCCAGTATAAAACCTTCAGCAGTCCTGAATAGGACAAATATGCTTTCCACTGAACAGCAGTACTGTGGACTGAGGCTTTCTCTGAACTGTTTCATTGCCTTTAATCTTCTATAAATGTGTCTGCTTAGAACAGGTCTTTCACACGTCCAGTTTCTTCTTTTAATCAAAATACCTTTTCACAGAGGATTTCCTCAATCACAGTGTAAAGTAAGCTTCCCTCTATCATACTTCTTTCTTATTGTCTGCATTACTCTGAACATATCTAGAATCTCCCTAAACAAATCTCATCTTCCTGTTCAGTACTGGAAGCTAATGCCTAACAGATGTGCAGGGAGGAACTCATTTCTCTTTTGAATAAGTGAGTGATTTGTGTCCCTGATAGTCTCTTCCTATTGTTTTTGTTACTGGGATTTGCAATGTTAGGATTCTACTGTCATTTAATGTAGCTTCTTGAAGAGGGAAGGATAAATGCTTGCGATCACTCTCCTTTATTAATCTAGACTCCAACATGTCTTTCAAAAATTTTATGTTCATTAATCTTCATGCATGCTTTGAGATCATATTTTACAGAAAAATAAATACATGAGTAAGTCAGATGTGGGTATTCTCTGCACTCTTTGGAACTCTTCTATAAATCTAAAATTATTGCAAAATATATTTATCTTTTTAAAAACAAGCTAGAAATAAAAGTACAAATTATTTAGGCTAGTCCTATTTTTTAATACATTTTATTTACCAGACAAATTTGTTCCACCTAGGAAATGAATATTCTGAGGCATTGTTACTTTTCTTAAGACATATTAACAGACTGTACAAATAAGGAAATGAATACTGATCTTTGCGTCACTTGACTGAACTCAAGACTTTGAATTGAGTAAAAGATACAATACAATAGCTTATTATCTTGTTTTTTCCAAGAAATTTATTTTTATTGGAAACATTATGAAAATTCGTATAATTTTATTTACTAGGACAATCTTTAGCCCAGAGGTTTTAGTACAAACTGTATGCCACAAAACTAAACCACCAGTGATTGGATAAATTCCCTTGTTTCCATAGCTGTGTAACAAGGAAAAAGGAAGGCCTGTTTTCATGTTTCTCTCCCTCTTGCTCATCACCAGTATCAAAATTTAGAGGACTACTATGGAAACTTTAATTTAAAGTTCAGGAGAAACCAATATGATTGCAAATTGTGAGCCTTACACTTAAGAAGTTTATAGTTTGCTTGAGAAGGTAAGGTGAATAGATGTGTAAAATGACTTTGCCCTCTTTGAACAGTGGAAGTAGCAAAGATTGCCTGCCTTTAAGTTCAGCTCTGTCATAGTAGGGACTGGGTTTAAGTGGAGTATTTAATCCTTTAGCTTTACTTTCTGAAAGTGAGAATTTACCTCGAGTCACCTCTTAGATCTGTTTCAACTTGACTTTAGATAAAAATAACCGCCTTCTGTGTAATAGGGCAGTCACAAAGCTACAAATGATTAAAACCAACGTCAGTGCCATTTCTTCAGCAATGGTGGTCTCCATCCCTGTCTCCACGTATCTGATTTGGTTAGGGAACAATCTTAGAAAACACTTTTACCTATCAAAACATTGACTCCTGATGCAGAACCACGCATGGTAGTGCAAACTTGTAAGTAGTCCTGGCACTTAGAAGGTTGTGAATTGGAGGCCCACTTGGGCTGAATACATAGCAAGACCCTGATCTCAAAAAACCAAAACTAAACAAAAGTTATGATGTAGTTATCTAGCTGTTTTTCGTTTGAGAGAAATCATACATATGCCACTTTTCTTTTTAAAATGTGCTTTAAAAAATAAAAGTAAGGTAGTATAAAATAAATTTTCCTATATTTCAGCCTCTACCCTGTACTCCCATTCTTCCTGTTAACTGTAAGGGTAGCCTAAATGATTTGCTCAGTGCAGCACACAGATTTCTTACACCATTCTTAAAGCTTTCCACCAGGAACTTTCTTAGCATGTTGACTTCCCTGTCTGGTAGCTGTGGTATGAAGAAGCCTTGTAGTTGAAAGGGCATATAATTTGCTTAATGCATTCATGTGGTCATTTAAAACCCCACATTTAGAAGGGTTGAATCTGTTGGAATTCAGTGGATGTGTTAAACTGAGGGCTACTAAGAAGGAGCAAAAACATGGGGAAAAGACCTAGTCAGGACCCATCAAACTAATGTGCTCTTACCCTCTGCTGCAAGCAAATTTAGGGTATGATCATTCACTCATTCTGATATACTGCAAGCTGAATCATTAAATCAGAGATAGAGAGAAGAGGGAGTAATAGGCTAATAAACATAGTCCTGGAGACAAAATTGTTTTAATAATTATTTGTTTAATTGACTGAGGAAAGGGTTATAAAAGAGGTAGAGTCAAATCTCTAATTATCACCAAAGCAACATTAAATTTTAAGTTCATCCTCAAGTAGCTGAACTGTCAGATAGCTTTCTGTTAAGAGAAAAATATCTATTAAGATAAGGAGATGAGAACTTGGTTTTTATCAAGATAAAACTTTGCTATAAACACCTATGGATTAAAATATTATTTACCAAAATTTCCCATTCAACATAGCATGTACCAGTTACTAACTACTTGGCCAGATTAGTTCAGTAGCTACATAAGAGCATTACACACCTTGAGATGTGGATGGACTTTCCATGTTCTTAATTTGGAAAGCCTTCCTGGAAGGAGTTAAGCAGGGAAGTGAGCGGGAAAGACAATATGAAAAATACATACAGTTTAGTAAGGAGAGACTTGCAGAGGTTAGAAATTTCTCTCAAATAAAAGTCTAATCAGCTAACTTACAGTTCATGACTAGTGTCAAGATAAGGATTTTGAAGAAAAGGGCAGTGAAACCAATACAGGTGAGAGATAGTAGAAGATATAAAGAAAGAGGTTTTGGGGGCAAGGTTAAGCAGGATTCATAAACTACTTTTCCTTACCAGACTTTTTATTCTAAAACTAGTATTGTTTTTATGATAGCTAATCAATTTTTCTCATCTTTCTTTACATATTTAATTTTATTCTTTGAAATTTTTAATAGGTAAACAAACTTTTACCATGTCTTCACTGTTCCATGAGTAGAGCTTTAAACACATGATCTGTCATTCCTTTTTGTGATCTTGCTTCAGTTAGCTTGCTTCTCTGGCATTAAGATTATGAGAGTTCAGATTTATATGGGATAGCCATTTGCAAAAATGGCGTCCTTTTTAAAAATTGCTTCTGGTCAGAGAGTGACTCTTCTATGTATAGGTGATGAACTTGCTATTCTGAGATGTAAATATGATTTTACATTACATTAAATGTCTGTGTTTCAATTTTGAAGTTTAGGAATTCTCACAAGTTTTTTTTCTAATCTGTCATATGATGGTTACTAATACACCAGACCAATGAGCTTCAACAGAATAGCTTTGCTTCTTTGATTGTTTGACACTATGGTTATTTATTGTTTGCCACAGATACTATTTAAGTTTGTTAGAAACCACTTATTATCTACTGTGTGCACAACATTATACTCAATGCAGGGAAAAATAACATTTTCAATTTAAGATTTCCTTAAGAGTAGAAATCTAATGGTTTCAGATTCTAAATTGGCATGTAAATCATCTTCCCTGTATTTTATATTGAACATGAATTTAATAAAAGTTAACTGGTATCTTGTCAATGAAGGGAAATGACTTTGTTGCAGACAGAAAAATATATTTGTCACCTATTGTAAATAATCTTACTAATTTACAGCCTTCATACCCACATTAAAGGTAGTAGATGGGCTTTATATGTTTACTATGTTAATATTTTCTCATCCTGCTTACTAAATACTTAAGTTTACAAAAGTGGACACTGCTATACCATAAAGAAACACATTGAAAGAGAAACTGCGAAAGTAGAAATACTGTTTTATCTGAGCATTTGAGGTCAACCATTGCCTTTTACTCATTAAAACGGCACCTTGCTAAGTGGTAGCAAGAAAAAACCATTGTTAGAATTTGCAAATAAGACAAAGGTACCCTAAAAATTGGTGCTGATTGTTTTTGGCAAGGGCCCAAAATCAAAGGTTTTTTGTGTTTTCTATTTACTTTTTTGTTTAGTTTGTTTGTGATTCTCATGCTCCATAAGCAGCCTATTTATATGAATTTCATAGATAATGTTTGAAGTATTAAAACCATCAGAAACGGAGCTAATAAGTTTTATTAGGTTTAGAATAAAGCCACTGGGTGGGATAGAGGTTAATAAAAAATGAAAAATTTGGGTGGGTAGGGCGGAAATACATATATTTATAATGTGATATTTAGTGATTATAATTGTTTAGGAACTAATATGACTTACTAGGGAAAAAAAAAAAAGAAAAACACTCCCCATCAAAATAGAAATGCATTTTCTTTTGGAAAGAACCACTTTATTTTCCTCCTTTCTTTTTCTTTTTTTCTTTTTTCTTTTTTTCTTTTTATTTTTAAAGATATTTGGGCTATAGGGTGTATATTTGCAGAACTACTAACGTCAGAACCAATATTTCACTGTCGACAAGAGGACATCAAAACTAGTAATCCTTATCACCATGACCAGCTGGACAGAATATTCAATGTAATGGGATTTCCTGCAGGTACACACTATGATTTTGTTTTCATTTTTAAATCATTGTTGTTTGAACTTTATTGGAAAGGTGTGTATTTTTGGCTGATGAAAGCTACTTTTATTTGATTTCTTCATTTTTGTGGCTTGGCATTTATCATAAATTCATAGCAGTAGTCAGCAAAATTTGCAGAATTCACATGTTAGCATGAAAATATTTCTGGGTTTCCTGATTTTGAGAATTTTGTTTTATTTTGTTTGATTTTTGTTTTATTGTTTGATATTAGAAATGATACAAATTTTATAATATCTGTATTAAAAAGATGCCTTTTATTCTTACCAAATAGGAGCTATAAAATCAGTAATGGAGTTTTTATTCTGGCAGCTTATTTAATACTATTACTACTTGGCATTGGAATACCAACTTTGAATATTATTCCTATATAGGGCACTGTACCAAATCACATTATATTAACCAGTCATATTTTTACTTTCTAATCCTTGTCAATAAGTCTGTTCATTATTCTCTTAGGACATGAAGATTACTAAAAAAGTCATAATGCTCTATGATGAGTTAGCCATTGCTTTGCAACAGGGAGAAAATGTATAGATGCCCCTGACATCACATCTCTCCCAGTTTCTAGATAATAACCACAGCTTGCCAGTTCATCAGTTACCCAGAACTGGATAGAAATCCAGAATAATAAAAGGTGTTTTACCTTGTGTGAAACACCTAAATAATTCTGGCTAGTCAGTTGCTTAATAGAAGTTATATCTTACTAGGAATGTTTCTCAGATCTTTGTAACCCAACACTCATGAATGCCTGAGAGTTTTAATTCCATATTTCTTTGTAAGGGTATTAATTATCAGTAAGTGCAGAATACTCCATGTCAGATACTGTCTTGGATAAAAAATATTGATACAGTATTGATAATATTGGACTTTACATTATACTGTTGCAAGTAAAATGTTTTTAAAAATAGATAATTATTTGAGTAGATTGAGAATGGCCTTGTATTGTATTAGTTTCTGAATTTATCCATTCTTTCTGAGGCCCACAGGGAGAGGGAGGGATATGGTTGAGGGAGCTGTTCAGGAGTTAGGGTGACCTCAGTTTATAAGACACCCTGAGAAAAGCAAGTAGCAGAATTTATATCTGATACATTGCAGAGTGAGAATCCTTAAGTTCTTGAGTACTAGAGATATGATTTATGTTCTCTTCTACAATGGTTAGTACGGCAGTAATATGTAAAAATCAGTTTAAAAAAGTGACTAAAATCAGGAAACCAAGTGCTTGCTATAGCACTACTACAGCTGTAAAATATCAGTAGAGTTGGAGAATAAAGGACACATAATTTTTAGGAGGCAGTGTTTAATTGAGAGAATAAAAGATTATGTCAGGATTTCTACCTTGAGAAACTGGCAAAATGAAGAAATTGGAACAGGGAAATTGTTAAGCCAAAAATTCTATTTAGGTGTTTTTAAGTCATGTGATGTCTATAAATGACATGTAGCAGATGTTTAAACAAGTTCAAAAACTAGCAAACCTCTTGAGGCACTTAAAAGCTAAAGGTGCTGTTAAGCTATCTGGTATGGTGCTTGGCACCTAGTAGACTATCAGTAACAGCTCCCTGACGATGATGGAAGAAAGTTAGCAATTCCAGCACCAGCAAAATTGAGACACTTTTGCACTTAACATATTTCTTAGCAGAACTAGTTAATGTAACAGCTGACTTACTAATATAAGGATTATATCCTACTCTGATCTACTGCAATTACTACTGCTTAACCTTGATATCACTAGTGTCAAGAAATTATTTAATAAGATGAAAGAGTGTCCATATCATAAAGAGAAGTGTTATCTTAAAGCCAGTGAGGGGAAAGATCTTGGATTTCTCATTGAGAATACTAATTAATGATTTAATCAAGAAATTTGATGGAAAAAGGAAAAGAAATTATTTTACTAATAGGACTAACAGTAGTTATTTGTAACTTACCCCTTCTAATGATAAAATTAAAGCAGCTTATAGGAAGCCACAGAGAAAACAAGAGGTTTATGATGGGAAAGATAAATAGAGATATGTAAACCTACAAAGAGATCATGAATTATATTTATAGTTCAAGATGTTTGCTGTAGCAGAGCATTTTTTTGAAGTCTGGCCTTTTATAAAGGTTTAAAAATCAGAAAACCTCATGAAGTGTAAGTAGTAGTTATTTAAATTCTTGAGAATAGGAACTTAGGCAACATAAAGATTTATCAATGTATTTCACAGATAAAGATTGGGAAGATATAAAAAAGATGCCCGAACATTCAACATTAATGAAAGATTTCAGAAGAAATACGTAAGTTGAAAAGAAAATGGACCCTTTGCTGGTTTTAACTTTTCAGAATACGGTATAAGATTGAATGTTCAACATAATAATGGAGCATTAACCATAAGATTACTTAGTAATTTTATATATTTACTCTTAATATTTTATGATACAGTCTTCATTTCTTACGATGCTATAGTGATGATACAGAAGTGACTAACATTAACAGTTGATCAAATATGAGGAAAAAAAATCAATTCATTTATTTCCGTATTTACAACTTCCTGGAAGCTACATGTTAGTGAGAAGTACTACAACTGGAGAAATAAAACTAAACAAACTTTGGTAATAGCTTCTTGCCTATTACATAGATTATGTAATCATTTTATCCAAGTTTTTAAAAGAGAAATATGAATATTTATTATGTAAGGCTAGTGATTAATATAGCCCAATTTATAAACCTATAACAAATGTATTTTAAATTTGATAAGACTGGGTTAGACTTTTGGCCTAATTATTTTAAAATAATTGTTAACATAATTCATTGCCGGATGTGGTGGCTCACGTCTATAATCCCAGTACTCAGCAGGCTAAGGCGGGAGGATTGAGCATCGTTGTGAGTTCAAGACAAATCTGGGCTACAAAGTAAGCTCAAGGCTGGTCTGAACTGCCTACCTAGACTCTCTCAAAAAGACAGGGGGAAAAAAAAGATAATGCTTGCGAGAAAACATTCAGTGTATCTTAATCATTAGGTTGTATTGTTGCATTTAATCATCAGTATCCAGTTACACATGACTACAGTAAATAGTGAATGAAATATAAAATTGATTTAATGCTACTTTTTAAATTCTTATCACGTCATTTTATATATAGATATAGATGTCAGTTATCAAAATAATTCTATTTAGAAGGATAGTTATCAGTGTTAAATTAATCTGTAATGTAACATAAGATATTTCATAGTGTTTCTTTTTCAGGTATACCAACTGCAGCCTTATCAAGTATATGGAAAAACATAAAGTTAAACCAGATAGTAAAGCATTCCATTTGGTAAGCTTTCATAAAATTACTAATGAAATATGTCCCCCCCTTCCCATTGACTAGCCCAAAAGAAAGCTTTGTTGAGTCATTCTTTATGGTTAGCACTTGTCAAGTACTTCAGTAGTAAATGCAGAGATCTGTTGGTGACCATGGCCATCGAAATATTTGTTTTTCCAAACCTGTGAAAAACGTTTTTAAAACTACATGTATTGTTTTTTGTCAGTTTTTTAATTTCAAGAATTTCAGAAAAGTATTAGGAGAAAACAGTTCTACCACTCAGAAATAATTTATGTATTCTGTATTGCAAGTCTTGAAAAACTGATTAAAATTTTTTTGCCTCCCAAAATATCTCTTTTAAATTTAAGTATTAGGTATCTTTCATTGATGATATATATTCTTTGCTTTTTCTGGAAGAGTGTGAAAGATGGAATATTTATCAATGTGTTATGGAGAAATGTCCTAGAATTTAAATGAATCCAGGCACTAGCAAGGTAATTTATAATAAGATTATGTTTAGTTACTGCCAACTTAAATTTGTTTGACATAAAATTTCCACTACTTTTCTACTATAATTAAAAATGTTTTTCAGTTTTATATTTTCAAGAAAGGGTTTATAATGTAAAAGAATTTGAAGCAAATTTTATTTTGTTTGGCTTAAGGTTCTTTCAGTCCTTATTCCCAGCTATTCTTAAATGGAAATTCTTTTACCTTGAAATGTTTAAACTTTTCTTTATAGTAACCAAACTACTTGTCAAACAGTTCTGCTTCAGTTTCTGCTGTTTTTCTTCTCCCTCTATTGCTTCTAAATCTTCTACTTGCTAATATGCCATATCATTTTTATATTGTGTATATCATTATATCATCATCTATAAGAAGTTTAAAAAGCAGTGTTTAACATGTTATATTACCACACAATGTGTAATTCATAGAGTGATTTATTCTAATGTGCTTACAACAGGACCCAAATTGGGAAATTAATCACTCAAAATTATGGACTTACACTAACAAAATAATGGTAATGATGATTGGCTAAAAGTCATTTTTTAGGGTAGTGGTGGCAAACCCATGGCACCACTGTTTTTATTTTAAGACAGAAGATGTTTGTGTATGAGTTGTTTTTTTCTTAACTAAAACCTCAGTATTGAGGTTTAATTGCAGTGTTGGCATTTTGTGATAATTAAGTGGGCTTTGGGTCACAGTTTGGACACCTGGCTCTAAAAGGTTTTCTGCCACTGATTTAGGGGAATGACTCTACCATTCCCAAGTTCCTGCTGCTCTTGTAGTCCATAGCGTGATTCTCACTATCAGCATCACTGTAACTGCAAAAACGCTCTTTTTTCTTGAGACAGGGTCTCACTATGCCCTTCAGGCTGGCCTTGAGCTCTCAGGCTGATCTCAAATTTGCAAAAATCTTCCTGTCCCAAACTGCTGAGTGCTGGGATTATAGGCATGTAGCACATGGCTCATATTCCTTTTCTTACAGTTTATTTTTTTGTATTGACTGAGATGTTCTGGCTTAATTATTGGTAATCATGGGTTGTCCCGTTTGAAAACTTCATCAAAATCTCATTATATTTGAGTATTTCATTTTAAAAATACTTACCATTGCCATTTCTAGGCTCTCATCTTTGACCCCAAAAATAAAAATGGGCTTCAATTGAAATACCAGATCATTAAATTAAATTTGAATCTCACCATCCTGGCATTTTATCTACATTTTAAAATATCTTATTTTCTGTTCAGTAAATTGTGTCATCTTCCATTAAATTTCAGTGTATCTGTTAGTACATTGATTTTCAAGCTATGGTCCCAGTTCAGTAGCAGAGATATCACCTTGGAATTTGCTAGAAATCTAGGTTTTTGGACTTCTGCCCAGATTTACCAATCAGAAACTGGGAACCAGGAACTAGCAGTCTGTTGGTGATTCTACTGTATGCTAGGTAATTCTGCTGCACATTAAAAGTGCTTAGTGTCTGCTGTCTGAAAACACTGTATTAAGTCAAAGACTATAAATTATAACTGAGAGCATAATTTAGATAATCTTATGTATTAGAGCCAAGCTTTCTAAATTCATAGAGGCTTCAAGTAGTTATGTTGTAACTAGAAAGTATTGAATCTCTGTTACCAGAGTGGCATTTCTTTATGTAGCAGTAATAATAACTAACATTTACCCAAGGGTTGATGAAAATATGCAATGTTTCCCTTTTTTTTCTAAATTCATTTTTGTAAAAGACATATTTGATATTAATCCTCTCAGAATGTTCCCCCTGGTTCTTATACTGCTCTTTCTTCTTGCTACTTTCTAAAGCAGTTCTGAAAGTCCACTTTTCATGCCTATCTTTATGAGGTATTATCAAAAATACAGCAAATACTGGTGTCAAATGCCATGCAACAGAAAAGCAGGCTTGTAAAAAACATGATGTGTATCCTCTCCATCATACTCACTGGATCTGGTGCTGTGCAACGTCTGACTCTTCCTCAAAGTCAAAATAACTGTGAATGGTGAACATTTTGAATCAGTTCAGGATAGGGAGGCAGTCAACACTCACAAGAGGACTTCCACAATTGCTTTAGAAAGTGGCAAGAATGATGGGAGAAGTGTGTTCAAAGCAAAGAGGTGTAGTCTGAGGGGAATTAATGGCAATGTGCCTTTTACTATAGTAAATTTTTTTGAAAATAAGTATTTTCTGTATTTTTTTTATTATACCTCATATAGTAAGTGTGTACTTTGTGTCAGGCACCATTATCATTACTTTCCATATATTCATTTAATCTTGAAAACAAAACTGTGATATAGTAGATGGTATTTTTAATCTCCATTTGACAAATAGGGTGACAGAAGTTAGTAACTAGCCCAACATTACTGCACTAATAGGACTTTTTGAACCTAATATTCAGAATCTGAATACTGCTTTCAGAATCTCTACCAGTTGTGTATTGCTGAATTATTTGGACTAGTAAAGCACTGTGCAGCAGAATTTTTTGTGATGATCTTCACTGTTAACTGTGTGTGTGGCTCTTGAGCTCTTGAAATGTACCTGATCTGCTTAAGATTTAATTCACTTTTACTGAATTTGAATCTAAATCTAAGAAGCCACATGTGTGTCATTTCATCTTCATAGAAAAAGACTGGAAAATACAAGAAATTTATTTTTGTTCTAAATTGTGTACTTTTGATGATGAGGGGACAATTGGTTTAGAATCAGAATCAACTGAGATAATTATCAAATTTATAATGTGAATTATGATATCTAATTTAATACTTAGGGTTTATTGTTGTTAACTTGGGGGAATAAATATTATCTATATTGTGGTATGAAGTATTACACACCCAGAACATTTACCACTTTTACATCTAACAGGTGATAATGACAAAGCATTGATGTTTTTATGATTTATGGTTTCAGCTTCAAAAGTTGCTCACCATGGACCCAATAAAGCGCATTACCTCAGAACAGGCTATGCAGGATCCCTATTTCTTAGAAGACCCACTTCCTACATCAGAGTAAGTGGTCAATATATTAACTCATCAACACAGTGCCATTTTGTGAGCATTCTTTTAGCTGTCTACTCTTAAGTTGCTACTGCTAATAGATTGGGCCCCAGGGAAATCTTTATTATGATCAGAATGCTGATTGAAGTTGTCATTTAGAGGCTTGACAGATTAGAGGCATTCTTGTTCATTACTCGCTTTATGAAATGATCACATTAGTTTCAGCAGTAATCCAGTTACCCAGTGACAGGTTGACTATTCGTGCTGTATCTCCTTCAGATTCACTGAGATTATCTATTGCCTGCAGTTACAGTTTTATATTCCAAAATTGCAGTGCCATTCCCAAATAAATTTGTGTTTCTATTAGAGCCTTTTACTTTAAATATAAAAGGGAACACTACTAAAATAAAAGTTGGTGAAGAGTAATATTATGATAAAAGAAGAGAGTTGAGTCATATTAGATGATTATTGATTATTGCTTTACAATAAAAGGCCTTCAGAGAACCTGCTGAAATATCATTTGTTAAAAGATTCATTTCATCACAGTTGCATAAAAGGTGCTTATTTTTGAAAATTATGGAAATGACACCTGCTTTAGAAAATTAAAATTAAGACCACCTAAAAAAAGCATTTGAAATATTCATCAGTGTTCTAAAGATAATTTTTCTTTCTTTTTCTTGGGATCAGCGTTTTTGCCGGTTGTCAGATCCCTTATCCAAAACGAGAATTTCTAACGGAAGAGGAACCTGATGACAAAGGAGACAAAGTAAGTATTAAAGTACAGTTAGCAACATCTTGTTCATGACTGCCTCCATGATGTTTTCAGTATGGCTATATATTGTTCTTTTTCTGAGTTGAATTTTGTCTTTCTGTTTAACCAATTGAGAAGAACCAGCAGCAGCAGCAGGGCAATAACCACACTAATGGAACTGGCCACCCAGGGAACCAAGACAGCAGTCACACACAGGGACCCCCATTGAAAAAAGTGAGAGTTGTTCCTCCTACCACTACCTCAGGTGGACTAATCATGACCTCAGACTATCAGGTATTTCGAGTTTGTTTTGTACTGACCTGGCATGTCACTGTAGAGTGGCTTGGGACCATTGGAAAAATGAATTGTACATGATTGAGAAATGCTAACCTCCGTGTAACAGAAATACACTGGCATGGAAAAGTAATGGCAGTGGTACGCTAGGGAGGGATCAGACATCTGAATCAGTAAGACTTGGGATTATAAATTCAAATGATCCTGTTTATTAACTTTGTAACCTGACATAAGAAATAAAAACTTAGTTTTTTCATCTGTAAAATGAGACCAGTAAAACTCACCTGGAGTTGTCATCCCATTAGAAGTTATGTAGCAGCATTAGTTGATAAGCGATTCAGATATTCTTAGCATCATCATTTGAAGAATATGAAAAATGATAAATGTGAGATTGTGGTAAGAATTAAATGGGATGATATATTCTAAGGCACAGTGGCTAAAGCATTTAATAGGTGATACCAATTATTTTTATTGTCATTAAAATTATTTAATGATATTCGTGATATACAGTACACTTCTTAACTGATAGTGATGATTCTGTAATGATAAAGCTTAATGAGTACTTACTGTTTGCTGGCTATTTTACTAAGCATGAAACATCTGTAGTTTCCTTTTATCATTATGACAACTTAGGGAGTAAGTACCATTGCCATTTCAAGAAACTGAGGCAGACAGAGGTTAAATGACTTCTCTGGGGCTTTTATGAGGGTAAATCTGGGACTCAGAAACAGATTTGACCACAGAAGCTGCTCCCTAGACCATTTGTGGGTCCTCTCATGTGGCACTGTCAGTTTCTTTGTGGAAATACCTTTTTCATCTGTGTATTATCATCATTTCCCAACTAAAGTGGCTTTCAATGTGGGAACGATACTAGAAGCCTGGCCCATTAGTTACTTACCTAGAAAAAAAGCAATCTATCTTATGAATACTTAGTGTTACCATCCTTAAAGAATTAAATATTAGCTTTTTGCTTAGGTTAAAGGAGAGGTGCTGCCTGCCACACCATGGAACTCTTTGCCTGAAACATGACCCTTACTAAACAGTGACCTCAGAGACATTGTGGGAGTTCATTTGTGTTTGCTTCAGTGTCTTTTTCTCCCCATCCTAGTAGGGAAGGGCGTGTCTCTCGGCTCAAGAGTGCATTTGCACACCATAGGGGACAGCATCTGTAGGATGAGGCAGAGTAGCATTCTGACCTCTCCTTCTGAAATCAAGAAGAGGATCCAGTGCTGCCTTGTTGGTGCTGTTGCTGTTTGTTTGGGGAAGTGATTTCAGAAGTACTATTTCTAACTACGATTTCACATACCCACTCTTTTTGGCAGAATTTAGAATTATATAGTATTAAATATACTTTGAAAGAGAAATAATAAATTATGGTTAATCTAAAACAGTGTTTTGGGAGCTACTAATACGCAAGGGTTCAGGAAAGGATATAATGTGAAAGATCAAAATTAGAGTACTCCATATCACTGTTTTTTGCTCTTTTTTTGCACTATTAGAATTGAAAAAGAGCACTCATCTTACATTTTACTTTTCACTTTTCTCTGTAAACTTGTAGAAGAAAATAAGACTGAATAATTTAAAGGCCATAAAAATATTTTAATGTCAACAGAATTGAGTCTCTGGTACCCTATCTTGTAACATTCATTTTCTTTAGTTACATGGGTGTTACAGGGTTCTGTTTAAAAAAATGAGCATATAAATTAGCTTTTAATTTCTTACTGTATACGTCATTAAACTTGAGTGTAAGCCTCTCAAGCAAATCAATACTCATCAAGTAGATACAGTGCAGCATAAAAAGGGGGTTACTATTCTAGGAAAAACTTATTTTCATAGCATAATGATAAGGCACTGCTCAGTGTTTTTTATGTACTACTTCTGTCTTTACTAAACAGAAGATAATGTTAAAGGATTCAGGTATCTGTGTGTGTGTGCGCGCGCTTGCGCTTGCGCTTGCTGTTGTCATATTTAATTTTAAAGCTAGTGTCTAGCACAAATTGACATATCTTTACTTCCTCGAAACATAAAGACACTTCAGTCCCACCTCAGCCTTGCTGCTTGGGGCCTACCTATTCCTTGAAGCACCTGAGTCATATTTTTCCCTCATCTCCTTTCCAGCGTTCCAATCCACATGCTGCCTATCCCAACCCTGGACCAAGCACATCACAGCCCCAGAGCAGCATGGGATACTCAGCTACCTCCCAGCAGCCTCCACAGTACTCACATCAGACACATCGGTACTGAGCTGCATCGGAATCTTGTCAATGCACTGTTGCTAATGCTGCAGGGCTGACTGTGCAGCTCTCCGCAGGAACCTGGTATGGGCCATGAGAATGTACTGTACAACCACATCTTCAAAATGTCCAGTAGCCAAGTTCCACCACTTTTCACAGATTGGGGTAGTGGCTTCCAAGTTGTACCTATTTTGGAGTTAGACTTGAAAAGAAAGTGCTAGCACAGTTTGTGTTGTGGATTTGCTACTTCCATAGTTTACTTGACATGGTTCAGACTGACCAATGCATTTTTTTCAGTGACAGTCTGTAGCAATTGAAGCTGTGAAATGTGCTAGGGGCAAGCATTTGTCATTGTATGTGGTGACTTTTTCAGTGTAACAACATTATCTGACCAATAGTACACACAGACACAAAGTTTTAACTGGTACTTGAAAAAAAAAAAAACAAAAACAAAACACAGTATATGTTAACTCAACAAAATAACCAAGACTCAAAATGAGATTATTTTGGTACAACTTTCTTTTTAGTGTCTTATCAATGGGTTGATTCATTTTTCTCCATTAATCAGTGTTTTTTGACCAAGAATATGGCTTGGATTCTTTCAAAAGTACAGAAAGCCACAGTTTTTCCAGAAAGGTTTCAAAACTCCCAAAGATTAATTTCCAACTTACAAGTTTTTTATTTTCAATCTATGACTTGACTGGTATTAAAGCTGCTATTTGATAATAATTAAATATGTTGTCATTGATAGAAACCTGTTTGGTTCAGCAAACAAACTAAAATGAATGTCATAGACAGTGTTTTATTTTTCCTGTTGGTGTTGCTGATTTGTGAGCATGCTTTAAGATAAAAAAAGCATGAATGATAACTTCCTTTAAAAGGTGCGGCATCCAATTCAGATATTTTGTCCTGATTTTAAAGTTGGTTGGTATAGTGCTATTAAAATTTTGTTCAGTTAATTTTCTTTTTGCAAACTTGTTCGCACGTTGTTTAGGGTGCCCTTACTTCAGCAAAGGAGAAGGAGTAGGAGAGCCTTAGAATTTTTGAGGAAAAAAAAAAACCTATAACATACAATGTACTGTATCAAACTATTTTACATGAATGACACAAGTATTCTGAATTTAAAAAAAAAAGTTGAACATTGTTAAAAACAAGGTGTTATGTAATAAATTTATTTTTCATAAGTCAAAATATGGAGTCAGCTGTATTTTTTATGTGCACAAAGGGCTTTTTTGTTTTAATTTTAAAATGTGCCTTAACAAGTAGCCTCCGGATACGTCTCTTCACCTGTTTTTTATTAATAATATCTGTGTTCTACAATGGAGTAACGAGTTAGATACAGACTTTTTCTGATATACTTAGTACAGTCATGTAAGATGTGACATACAGACACCTCTTGAACTAAAGAAATGGTGACAGACCTTTGGTCTCTGAAGTAACCCCTGACATTCTCATGTTATACTGACAAAGATTTGCCTGTTGATGCCAAATCATTTTTTTCACTCCTTTTTTCGACACAAAATACGTAAGACTTTTTAAATCTCAACTCTCAACTTTTTTTTCCCTCAACTCTTTTATATAAAAACTTTCTGAAATATTTTAATGTTTTTCCATGTCTTTAATCCAGTGATTTTTTTTTTTTTCAAGCTCATCTGGAGAGATGAGAATCATCTGGAACATTTTCTGCCTCAGCATGTAGTCCTTGAAGTTGATTCAGTAGGGTTAGGATGGAACATAGAAACCTCATTTTTAATGAGCTTGCCAGTTATTTCTGATGAAACAGTCTTGAGGAATGTGTTTTAGGGAAAACAGCTGTAATACATCTCACTTTAAGCTGTTCTCAAGATTGAGCCAATTTAAGTGGCTTAGAAAGAAGGCCCGTCTCCTTTTCCAACTTGAATTTTCAAAAGCAAAAGCCCTTACAAGTTATACTCTTTTAAGTGCCAGTGCCCAAGGGCTGCGCCGAATTCCTAGATTTCCTTGTCTATCATTCCCATTCCCCGGGAGATCCTACCCAGTCTTACGGTGTCTGATAGTGGTCGATTATAGTGGTCGATCCTACCCAGTCTTACGGTGTTAAGTCTGATAGTGGTTGATGATCAGTCTCTCATATCTGGCCTACTTTATGCTTGAGCTCCAGCTTCCATCTGTGGCAAGTAACATCCACATGTTACTCCCATTAACATGTTTTATACTGTTCCCCACTTTAATTTTTCTACATAGCATTTATCACCTCTCTGATGACATCTATTTGCTGGCTTAAGCTTCGTGAGAGCAGGCATCCTCTTTCATTGCAGACCTCACCTGGTTCCACATTTGTTCCCTAGATGAATCCACTCAGGCATATGGCTTATAGGCTGATGACTCCCAGGTTTCCTGTATAGATGTGTCTTGTCTGACTTACCACTAGTCATTATCTTTACTGAATGTACCCACACTCAAATGACAACCCCATCCTCGTCCTCTTCCAGACTTACCCAGGTCTGTGAGTGGGCACTTGCCCTTCCTGTAGTCCAGGGCAGGGAACAGTCTTGGTAACATCCTTTCTGACGTACTCTATGTCTTTTTCAGAAGTTAACCACACAGGCTTTCTGTTTTTATACAATCCCCAGGTTGATGGTTTGGCATTATGATGTAAAAATAAACTATATTCAACAGAAACTCATACTTAGAATTTTGAATTTGCCTTTCTTCCCTGAGCTGGTGATATACTGTTCTGGCCTGTTCTGTCTCTGGATGTCAGGCAGCAGCAGTAACCATAGCTCTCAGGCAGCCTCACAATTGCAAGAGGGTACCAACAACACTCCGCAGTGTGCTGTGCTGCTGAGGGAGAATACAGGTTAGATGTATTTAACACATTCTCAGCATGATATTTTCACTTACAATGCATTCATCTGAACATAACTCCATTGTACAAAGCATCTGTGTCCCAGATCAGCCTGTCTTTGTTGCCTTGACTGCATCACCCTCTGTCAAGCCAGTCACTTCTTCCTAGGCTACTTAAGTGAGTTGCCTGCTTCTATCCTTGTTTTCTTCCTCCCCAAACCCCTCCCCTCCCACACGTACACTCTCTTTTTTTTAACAGCCTTTCAACACTGAGGCCATGTCATTCCCTTGTTCACATCCCTCAAACACATCTCATTCAGTAAAAAGCCAGATCCTTACTGAACCAACAAGTCCCTACATGTTCTGGCATCTCTGTCTTACACTGCCATCTTCTGCAGCTCTCCTCTCCATCTGCTCCTCCCCAGCCACACTATTCCTTGCTGTTCCTGAGCCCTGGCAACTAAGCAAGGCTGACTTCAGGTTTTTGTGCTTACTGATCGATTTGTCTGCTCCCCACATTAAGGTTCTTGGCTTACTGTTTATTTCCTTTGAATCTGATAAATCTTATCTCCCAACAAACACTTCTTTGCCTGTTTTGCTTTTATGTACAGCACTTAGGTATCAGTAACACTTAGGTATCAGTATAACCATAAGAGAAACTGCAGGAGAGCAGTCTTCATTTACAAAGAGACTCCCAGGAACTAGGTTAAGCCTAACTATTGTCTTGTAAATAGTGAGTGAGACAGTAGGGGAGGGAAAGAAGGAAGATCCCAGGGACCTGAGTTCTGAGGTGGCTTTCTAGGCCTTCCTGATTTCCTTTGGTTCAAAGTGCTCAGCATGCCAAAATGCTAGACTTTGCAGTAACCTTTTCTGAACTTCAGCACTGCTCTCATACATTGCCATAAACTGTAGTTTCAAGAGCAACACAAGGAGATTTAAAATGGTAGAGAAAAGATCAGCAGCAAAATACGTACTCCTCAGGACCTGGAAGACAACTTAGTGAATCAAAAAAGTAGATCTCTAGAAATTGGGAGGGAACAAACAGGAAAACTAAAAACCATAGAGAAGCAGAACATAAATATGAAAAAGAATGAAGTAGCCTGGAAGTGAGAAAAACAATAGACTAGACCTACGGTGCTAACCCCAGGAAAAGCCCATGGTTATTGTACATTCCAAAAAGTGATTTTACTCAAAAAGTGACTTTCCATATTGGCAGGCTAGAGTTGAAGAAGAAATTCTGTCCGGGACCCACCATATTTTGATTGTTTAATCAGAAGCCATTTTGGAAAGGGGTTATTTAAGAAGACTGAGCACCAGCACTTTGGGTTTCTGAGGTCACCCTACCACAATGACCATGTAGGAGATGACCATGAGAGACAGTTACAGAGAGAGCATGGACAAGAGATAGATCTCTTTGAGAAGTTTAAGCTCAGGCAGGAAACAACACGAGTTGCACCTTCTGTGATGAGAAGCCAGACTAGATGTGTTTGTCTTTCCATGGGGACTAATTCTGAAAGTGCTGGCAGTAAGCCCAGCAAACTGCTTGACCTCCTATCCCACTACCTACATCCAACAGAGAGCTCAGAGGTTTTATTGCTTTCTCTATCTGCCATTATGATCTGAGATACTGCTTCGCTTGGACAATTGCCACAGGCTGGGATGTGCGAACTGTGGCCTCTGGAGCTTAGGGACAATTGCCACAGGCTTCGTGGAGCACATAAAGGGACTCAGCAACAGTAGCTAGAATGAATACAGCCCTTGAGTAGACATGAGTGACCAAGCAGACCAGAGGACAAGGGGCAGGATTCAGCATTCACACCCATGAGAATACAAAGAAAATAGGTCTTAGTAGTGACTCACTGTTCCTCTACTATATCTGGTGAATTCCATTATGGCAAACCCTGGAAACAAACCACTCATTCAAAAACAGGAATATATTTTTTTTACTCATCCTTTTATTCATTGTTGGAGGAGGTTGAGAGTACACTGTTTTCCTTTTTCTGCTTTAATTTCCTCTTCTTTTGTTTTCCATTGTTTTTATGTTTTGTTTTGTTTTTGAGACAGGATCTTCTTACGTAGTCCAGGCTGGCATCAAAATCGCTGTGTTACCCAGGACAGGTCTTGAGCTTGCGGTGATCCTCCTGTGTCAGCCTCTCAAGTGCCTGGGTTATAGGTGTGCATCACTACACGCAGCTCTTTCGTTTTTTATCTAATCCCATTAATTTTCTTTTACTACTTAATAGGGCCTTTTATCTCACTTTTCTCACATTAATTGTGGCAATAGATCCTCTGTCAGTATTTGAATTGTGTGTGTATTGTAATTACCGAATTAAGGGTAGCATGTACTATTTTTTATGGTATATCAATACCCAGTATGTTGTTGCTCATTTCATTATTGATCTTGCCGAGATGGCATAGTTATTGGTGTTATCTTTACTGTCTATCAATATCTGGTTTGGCTTTCTATCATCTACAATACTGTGGTTCATTTATGGAGATAGGGGTGCTGGACCAATTGCATTGCACATTCTCCTACCCAAACTAAGGGAGGCAGTTGGTTCTTGGGACACAGGTAAAAGCTTGTAGTTAATCATGCCTGGAACATATTAATAGGGAACAGACCCTAAAGTGTTCTTCATGCTAGCAACATGATAGCGGTCCTGCACCCACTCAAGGTGCATGCACATGGAGACACACACATACAACCTACAAGACACACATATTTCAATAGAAATAGGAGAAAATGAAGCAACAAAATACCTCCAGAAACACCCAAATTCCCCAAAGCTGATCCGTCGGGCATCAATGGAGTGGAAATCAAAAGCCAAACAACTGAATTAACACAAAATGATAAAAGAAGAGACCCTTCCCCTGCCCAAAAGCAGAATGACTAACTACTCAGCAAGTTTAAAGAAAATATGATGAACCAAGTAATAGACTTAATAAATAAAATGGTCACTGAGTTTACAGGGACATTAATAAAAAGCTAGCTGAACTAAACAAATGTTACAGAACACGAGTGACCAGGTTAGGAAAGAAGTAAACTCCATGAAAAGGTATCAAATAGAAATACAAGTGATCAGAAGTTCTATTGAATGTATGGGCAGCAAAAGTGACCAGTGTGACAACAGAATTTCAGTAATAAAACACGGTTGATGCAGGTGATTGTATCCTCAGAGATATCTTAAAGACAGAAGATTGAAAATCCAACAGCTGCTTGATGATGCAAGGGCTTAAGCGTTAGAATTGGTAAACAATGAGAAGACAGCAGGAGTGGCCTAAAACCCTGTGTACAGAAATAATAGTAAATTTAACAACTATGGGGAAAGAATTCAACATAGAGGTAAATGAGGCATATAAAACCCTAAATGAGGGGGAAAACTCCAGTGATTTCCTTTTGAATCCAAAATAATTACTGTGACTTTATTTGGAGACTTATTTCCTTACACTAATATGTAAAAAGCTGGCTAGGATATTTCCTTTTCTCTTTAATTGGCATTGCAAATAAGGCTAGCCGAGGTGCTAACATGTAATTTCTATAGCTGACAGACAGTCCTGTTTCCTCATAATGTTCCCTGTACAATACATATGTACAGGATTGAGCATGCGAGATGTTAGAGCAAATAGCTCCAGCTCCAAGAATGTCAACTGGGTACAGGCCTCAAGATAGAGGCTATGACTCCCCAGGGCACAAGAGTTTGCATTTCAGAACCAAAGCTATAGCCTCCTAAAACAATTCCATTGTTACCTAAATTGGATTATGTAAATTGATCCTTCCACATATCTATCTCTGCAATCTATAGAGATGCCAATCTTGCACCTGGCCAGCCAGCTCAAATTACTCACCTAATCCCCCCCCCCCATCCTCACCGTCACTCATCCCTGAGCCACCCCGTTTTATTCACAAGTTAATAAATTCTGGGAGAGGCCTAAGATCAAGGCCTTTGTCCGCATGTCCGCACGAGGATTAGATTTAGGATCCCTTGGCTGCCCTTAACTTGGAATATGTCTTGGTGTTTTTACTCTTGCCGTGGGGTTACATTGGTGATGGTAGATTGGAATTAACTTGCTGGGACTCCAATGATATCTCAATGGGATTACAAATATAACTTTTTGGATTGTGAGGAAAATTAGAAAAAGGACTATAATAATTGGATGACTGAACTCGATTTTGGGGTTTACAATACTAAATAGCCATAATCCAGAAAGAATTTATCTGTAACATATCATAGTGAAAGTCCCAGAAGTCCAGCACAAGGACAGAATCTTCAAAGTTGTTGGAGAAAACAATGAATCACTTAAAAAACCCATTAGAATTACAGCAAACTCCTCAACACAAACCAAAAAGGCTATCAGAGCACAGGGTAAAATGTTTCAAGCTCCCCTCAAAAAAAAAAACTTCCAACCCAGACTAATAAATCAATGCAAAATCATCTTCCAAAATCAATGGAGAAATAAGGTACTTTGGTGATGAAGCACTTCATGAAATTGATGACTACCAAACCAGCACTTTGGAAAATTTCCCCAGGATAACCTACAAAAAGATAATGAAGCCACCAATGTCAAAAAATCTAATGGATTGAGTACACCATGAAGGGTGGATGATTAAAGTAGAAGGGAGGCAAAAAGAAATCAGCAACAGGAAAGTAAGGCAATTATAGGAATAAGTCTATGACTTTCAGTAATAACTCAATGTAAATGGTTTCAACTCCCCAATCAAAAGAGGCAGATTGGACGAAAAAACAAAGCCCTACAATATACTATATTGCAAGAAACACATTTAATCAAAAAGAAATTCATAGGCTAAGAATCAAAGGATTGAAAACAATCTTAGATGCAGTGGTATACCCAAGACAAGCAGGAGTGCTGTCCTATTTTTAAACAAATTGGACTTCAAGCCAAAACTGACCAAAAGTAGCAAAGAACTACATATTGTTAAGGAAAGAATTCAATAGGAAGATATAACAATTGCAGACATACATGTACTGAACATCAGTGTACCCAACTTCATACAGCAAACACTACTGTACATAAAAGATAAATGTCAACACGATTCTAGTGGTGAACTTCAATATCTCACTATTACAAACAGATTAACTAGACAAAATATCAACATAGAAATATCAGAATTGAAACACACTTTCAAACAAATAGACTTAATAGATGTCTAATGGGCCAGGGATATATAGCTCAGCATAATAAGTGCCTGCCTGGCAAGTGCAAAGTCCTGAGTTCAATTCCTGATCTCCCCCTAAAATTGAAATCTGTAGAATGTTCCACCCAACAGAATTCACATTCTTCATAGCAACATATAGAACTTTGTCCAAAACAGACCATGTACTACCCATAAAGCATGCTTAAATAAATATAAAATCCAGAGAATTTCTGACTAGAGAAGTTATTTCAAAGATACTCATATGAGATCAACTAAAAACCCAGGAAATTGGAAGTAGAAGGATTTACATCCTGATGCAGAAAATCAATTTGAAAGAAAAAAATTGTACATCAAATGAAACATCCAGATAGTAGTTAAAAAGAAGGGAAGTGATCTGGCCAGGGCTAGTATACATGGCCCACATCCATCATCCATGCTCATCCCAGGAGCAGTGGTCCTCTAGTTGCCTTGAGAACTAGAGGAAACCAAGGAGTGTTCCAAACTAGACTTCTAGGATAAATTCTGGGTATTTGGGGCTCGTTGGCGCATAATTACCTCCCCAAACACTGAGGAAACTGCACCCCTGCAATATCCTTGCCAGTGCTCACCGAAGACAGGAAATTCCCCACTCACTCAACTGTGGGCAGTGAAAGAATAAACAAGCAAATAGTGCACCCTAATGCTTGTGTCTGCCTCTGTCACCATGTGGCACCCTCTACCAGTACTGGGCCCACCTGTCTTCCCACTCAGTGCCCTGGACCTCCTTGAACCACCTCCTGCAGCTTCAAGTTGGTCCCATGCCTGTCAGGGTCTCTGGCACCCAGCACTTACACTGGACCTCTTGAGTCTATGCCTGTAACTCTAGACTCACTTTGTTCTCCACCCAATGCCCCACATCTTGCTGGGCCTTCATCTGGTACGCAGCACCAGTGCTGTACAACCTGGATCTGCATGGGTCTCTACTAGGTGCTTCAGCCTGCCAGAGCCTCCACTCAGACCCAGGTACCTGTGCCCTCCCTAGGTACACCAGAGTATCCATCTTGCACCCAACATCAGTCCTAGGTTCATCTAGATTTTTGCTGGGTGATTCAAACCCACCCAGTATATTAGACCACTCCATGCCTGCAGGGGTTTCTCTGGCACTCAGCACTGGTCCCAATCCCAGTCCCAACCTGAATCTCTGGCTAGTATCCTGGGCCCACCCAAGTCTCCACTCAGTGCCCGCCACTGTCCCTGGGCCTACTGGAGTTTCCCTATGTGATTCTCCATATTGAAAAATCAATTGCTAACATACTAAATGGAGAGAAGCTGAAGATTTTCATTTAAAAATCAGAAACAAGGCCAGGGTGTCCACAATCACTACTCCTGTTCAATACAGTTCTCAAAACATTAGCTGGGACAGTTAGACAAGAGAAAGAAAAAAAAAGGTTTATGGATAGAAAAAGAAGTCAAATGATCATTATTTGCAGATGACATGATCCTCTAAAGAAGACAACCAAAACTCCACCAGTAGACTGCTAGAATTAATAATCAAATTCAGTAGCTTTAGCAGAATAGAAAGTCAACACTCAAAACTCAGTAGCATTCCTTACATCAATAACTAACTCACTGAGAAATTAGAGAAACAATACCTTTCACAATAGCATCAAGAAAAATGAAAAATGAATTAACCTAACCAAGGAAGTAAAAGATCCCTACAATGAAAACTACAGTACTCTGTAAAAGGAGATCAAACGAGATCAGAAAATGGAAGGATAAACCTGTTCCTGAATAGGCAGAACCAATATCATATTTCCAAATTATATTTCCAAAGCTGTTTTACAGTTTTAATGCAATCTCAATCAAAATACCAATACCATTCCTTGCAGAACTAGAGAAAACTATCCTGAAATTCATATGGAAGAGAAATAGAATAGCAAAAACAATTCTGGGGGAAAAATTCAAGGCAGGGAGCATCACAATTCTGGATCTCAAGTTATACTACAAAGATACAATGATAAAAACAACATGGTACTGACAACCAAACAGACTTGTAGATGAATGGACAGAATAGAGGATGCAGAAACAACTCCAAGCACACTCAATTATCTTACCTTTAATGAGTGGGGTAAATATTTTTGCTGGAGGAAAACAAGCCTCTTTATTCAGTGGTGCTAGGAAAACTGGATGTCCACATGCAGAAGACTGAGGCTAGACCCCTCTATCTCACTAAATTAAAAATGAATCAAAGATCTAAATATTGCACTAAATTAAAAATGGATTGAGGATTAAATATTAAACAATCTTCTGGAAGGTAAAATAACTCTTAAAGACATAGGTGTAGGATAAGACTTTTTAAACAGAACCCAGTTGCACAAGAAATAATACCAAGAACCAACAAATGGGACCACATCAGACTAAAAAAGCTGCACTCCAAAGGAAGCCACCAACAGAGTGAGCTGTTAATCTACAGAATGGGAAAAAAAATTGCCAGCTGCTCCTTAAAGGACTATCTAGAATATATAAGGAACTCAAAAAAAATTTTAAAGATGCAATCCAAAAATAGGCATCTGAAATGAATGGACTCTTCTCAGATAAAGAAGTACAAATAGCTAATAAATGCATGAAAAAATTTTCAACATTGTTGGCCATTCAAGAAGTTCAAATTAAAAGTACACTATGGTACCATCTCACCAAAGAAAGTGGCTATCAAAAAGAAGTCAACAAATATAAAATGCTGGTGAGGCTGTGAGCGGGGGAGAGAACTGTTCATTGTTGGTGGGGGTGTAAATTGGAACAGCCATTTTGGAAATCAGTATAGAGATTCCTCAGAAACCTTAAATTACAGTTGGCCATGATGGTGAACGCCTGTAATCCCAGCACTTGGGACGCCGAGGCAGGAGGTTTGTTATTAAGTTTGAGACCAGCCTGGGCTATAAAGTGAGCTCATGGCCACCCTGAACTGCATAGCAAAGCTGTCTCTCAAAAAGACCAAAAAAAAAAAAAAACCACTTTAAACTGGAAATTCCATTTGACCCAACTATTCTCCTTCTAGATATCTTCCTGAATGAGTTAGTTATAATATTACAGTGATACATGAATAACCATGTTTATATCAACACAGCTTATAATTGCTAAATCTTGGAAACAGCCCATATGCCCATCAACAGATGGATAAAGAAAATGTAGTATTCATATAAAATAGAGTACTACTCTGCTATAAATGAGGGTAAACTTGAGGCATTTTTTGGTAAATGGAGGCACCTTGAGACCACAATATTAAGTGAAATAAATCAGATACACAGTTTAAATTTAGCATTTTTCTTTTATATAAGAAATTGATGAATAAATAAAAAGCAAAATAAATTATACATAATAGGAAGTAAGGAAGTATTTTTTCAGATGTGAAGAGGAAAAAGAGATGGGGAGGGAAAGGGATATAAAAAAAGTTTAGAACAAAAAATGGAAATAGAGCTTTTGCAAATGGAAAGGTGATAAAGAGATGGAGGGAGCAGGGAGTGATGAGAGTGGAAGGGGACAAGAGAATAATTGAGTTTTGTGTATATGTACAAATTTCCCACAATAAATGTAATCAGTATGTACTGCAAACATGTACTACTAAATAGCAGATGAAAAATGAATCAGAATTATCCCATGCATTTCATCAGGCCATACCACAATAAAACTAGAAATCAATAGCAAAAGAAACACAAATTATGCAAACACAGATTAAATAATACACTCTTGAATAGCCAGTGGGTCATAGAAGAAATTAAGAAAGAAGTTAGTTCTTACAATCAAACAATAATGCTAGTACAATATACCAGGATATATGGGACACAAGGAAAGTAGTCCAAAAAGGGAAGCTTGTATCTGTGATGACCCAAATCAGAAAAACACAGCAAGCCCGAATAAATAGCCTAATAATGCATTTCAAGGTCCTAGAAAAATTAGAACAAGCCAAATACAAGGCTAGTACAAGGAAGAAAATTGTCTTATTTTTCTCATTGCGGGGTATAATACCTGACACCCACAAATTAAAGGAGGAAATGTTTGTTTTGACTCACAGTTTGTAGAGGTTTTGGCCCATAGTCAGCTGACTATAAGGGAGGGTGGCATGGCTGATGAGCATTTCAGAGGAGCAACAGTCCATGTCAGAGCAGGCAGCAAGCAGCAAAGCAGCAGCAACAAACCTCCTTACTCTTATATCGTATCCAGTAAGCCTCCCCATTATCTATGCCCAGATCTATGCTGAACCAATCAGTTGACTAATTTAGTTGTCATATTCTTAATCCACATGCACATACCCTAGTTCCATCCACCTTTGAAAAGCCCCACCTATGACACCTGAGACTTTGGGGGAACATCTAGATATAAGCCATAAAAAAATTGTAACAATCAGAGGAAAAAATTAATAAAATTGAGACTTACAAAAATACAAAATGTACATGTACTAGTTTCTCACAAAGAATGTAATCATTATGTACTGCAAACATAAACTAACAAAAAATTTTAAAGAATAAAATAAACTTTTAGCCTGTTTTAAGAAAGAATGGAAGTACACAAACCAATGCAATTAAAAATGAAAAACGTGATACCACAATGGACCATGCTCCAGTATAGAAGATTATTAGTAACTACTTTGTCTACTTATACTTCAATAAATTGGAAAATCCAGAAGAAGTGAATAAATTTCTAGATACATGTGTATTATCAGACTAAACCAAGAAGATATAAAAACCTGAATAACCTGGTAATAGGGACTTGAAATTGAAGCAGAATATAAAACCTACCAGCTAATAAAAGTCCAGGACCCATGAATTCACCACTGAATTCTACAACTTCAGAGAAAATCTAACACCAGTACTCCTTGAATCAAAACCAAAGGAGCACTGCCAGTCATTCTTGGAAGCTATCACTACCCTGATTTCAAAACTAGACAATTAAAAAAGAAAAGTACAGGTCAATCTTTTTAATGAACATAGATGCAAAAATCTCCAGCAAGATACTGGCAAACTGTAAAAAATCATCAACAAGATTATAGATCATTATCACATAAGCTTCACCCAAAGGATGCAAAAATAGTTCACATGTAAATCAATAAACATAATAATATAGTAAAGATTATATAATATAATGAACAGAAGTAAGGACAAAAATCATATAGTCATCTCAATAGAAGAAAAACCTTTGACAAAATCCAACATTCATTCATGATTTTAAAAACAAGGATGTTATCTCAATCTGATAGAAAACCACTTATGATTTATGACAAGCCTACTGTCAATATCCTATTAAATGAGGAAAAACTGAAAGCTTTTTCACTAAAATCAGGAACAAGACAAACATGTTCACCATCACCAAGCCTGTTCAATATAGTACTCAAAACGTTAGCCAGAGCAATCAGGCAAGACAAAGAAATAAAAAGGAAGTCAAATTATCATTGTTTGCAGATGTCATGATCCTTTACATAGAAAACCCAAAATGTTCCATCGAAAGACTCCTAGAATTAATAACCAAAATACAGCAAGATACAAAGATCAGTAGTGTTTCTGTGTAACACTAATGAACTCACCAAGAAAGAAATTAGGAAAACAGTACCATGCACAAGTATCAAGAAAATGTCAAATAATCAGAATTAATCTAGCCAAGGGAATGAAAGTCCTCTACAATGAAAACTATCATGCTCTGAAAAAAAGGAGATAAAAATGGACATCAGAAAAAGAAAAGAATAAAGAAAGTGGAAAGATACCCCTGTTCCTGGATAGGCAGAATCTATATGTCAAAATGGCCATACTTGCAAAACTGATAAACAGATTGAATATAATCCCAATCCAAATACCAATACCATTCTTCGAAGAACTGGAGAAAACAATCCTAAAATTCATATGGAACCAGAAGAGGCCCAGAATAGCAGGAGCAACAATAGCAAAGCAGGAGGCATCATCCTCCTGAATTTCAAATTATATTACAAACCTACTGATAAAAAACAGTAGCACCATACTGATAAAAAAACAGACATGGGGTTCAGTGGAACCCAATAAAGGATGCAGAAACAACTCAAGCCATCTGATCTTTGACTACAGGGGCAAAAACAGCACTGGAGGAAAGATAGATTCTTTTTTAAATGGTGCTAGGAAAACTGGCTATCCACATGTACAAGATTGATTCTAATCTCATATCTCTCATCATAAACTAAAATAAAAATGGATCAAAGTTCTAAATATTACAGCTAACATTTAACCTGCTGGAAGATAAAACAGGTAAAACTTGAATAGGCAAGGACTTTCTGGCAGAACCCCAATTACACCAAAAGTAAAGAATCAACAAATGCAATTTAGTCCATCTGCAATACAAAGAGAGTGACAGCTTGATACCTAATGGTCAAGCAAAGGTGAGAGAGCTTTATATTTTTTGTAACATTATTGGAAGTTGAAATTTCAGAAAGCAACCACCATCCATGATAAATGCAGTGTATTTTTGGAAAGTTCTCCAGTCTTTGCAAGGACTCAAG
This sequence comes from Hydrochoerus hydrochaeris, assembly GCA_004027455.1. NCBI lineage: Eukaryota > Metazoa > Chordata > Mammalia > Rodentia > Hydrochaeridae > Hydrochoerus > Hydrochoerus hydrochaeris. Next base: position 194,835 of record PVLA01002974.1, read on the forward strand.
TTATTCATTTGTTCTTTCTTTTATTCCATTTGTTGCAGCTTATGGTGAGCATTGTACTGCCACAGAGAATAGTAAAAACTAGTTTCCTACAGATTGTGATAGGTGATAGACAGGCAACAGGATAAAAATGACAATAATGCCACATAATGATAAGATCTAGGAAAAAAATTAGGTGAAGTGAAGGAGAATGTCTTTGAGGGCTAGTTTTATTGGAGGATCATCAAAAGACTCCAAGAAAGTGATATTTGAGACAGAGTGTGAACAAAATGTGAAACATTTGAAATGGATGAAATGTGAGCAGCAGAGCTTTCCATACAGGAGGAAAACAAGTGTAAAATCCTGCTACAGAAATGGGCTTCAGCGTACTGCCAGATGTGAGTGGAAGTTGTTGTGGCAGAAGAGAATGGATCAAGATACACAGATGAATTAGAGAAGTAGTCACTACATTGTGGATAACTTCAGCACCTAGAGAAGCCACAGTCAACCACATAGGTCAGCAAAATGGCCACACTCACCACTGACACAGGACAAGAAGAATGGCCTGAGCTGGGTGTGGTGGCGCACTCCTGTAATCCCAGCACTTGGGACGCTGAGGCAGGTGGATTGTTGCAAGTTAAAGACCAGCCTGGGCTACAAAATGAGCCCAAGATCAGCCTGAACCGCATAGTGAGACCCTGTCTGAAAAAGACAAAAAAAAAAGGAAGAAGAAGAGGAGGAGGAAGAGGAAGAAGAGGAAGAGGAAGAAGAAGAAGAAAAAGAAGAAGAAGAAGAAGAAGAGGAAGAGGAAGAGGAAGAAGAAGAAGAAGAAGAGGAAGAAGAAGAAGAAGAAGAAGAAGAAGAAGAAGAAAGAAGAAGAAGAAGAGGAAGAAGAAGAAAGAAGAAGAAGAAGAGGAAGAAGAAGAAGAAAGAAGAAGAAGAGGAAGAGGAAGAAGAAGAAGAAGAAGAAGAAGAAGAAGAAGAAGAAGAAGAAGAAGAAGAAGAAGAAGAAGAAGAAGAAGAAGAAGAAGAAGAATGGCCTGGGTGAAGACTAAACAGTTAAAATCAGGCTTGCAAATATTTATCGTTATGAAACTACACGAGCTGGCCCAAATTCTGCCAAGCAAACGAATTCTTAATTCCTGCCTAACGACCTGTCTTCTTTTTCAGTGTCATCTAGCTTCCTATCTCCTGGTCCCTACCTCCTGCTTTCACTATTCGAGAGTCTTTTCCATACAGTAGCTAGTGATTCGTTCAAGAATAAATGAAACACATTACTCGTGCTCTTCATCCTTAGGTGGTTTTTCATGGCGCTTAGAATACAGTTAGAATTTCTCAACACTGCCTAAAATAGCCTAGTTTATTAGCTTCCTTTTCATTCTCACTTCCTGACACTCACCTATTCATGACTGTATTCCAATTACCTTAGCTCGCTGGGTTTCTTTGAAAATGTCAAGCACATTGCCTTTTGGTTGCTGTGCCTTCTGCCAGGAATTCCCTTACCCTAGATTTTCCCTGACTCTTGCAGTTCATTTAGGGCCACACAAATGCCACCTCCTTGAAGAGTACTTTCCTAGCCACCCTTCCTCTCAGTTTCAATGTATCTGCGTTTCTTACTTTATTTTTCTTCAGAGCAGTAATCACTTACTTTTTTTGTGTTTGTGTATTTTTTATAACCATCTCTCCCATGAGTATATTCTCCCCATTCATTCCTAACCACAGTTTTGGCACATAATATGCATTCAGTAACTTTATATATCTGAGTTTAAAAAGAACTGAACTGAATTAGTCTACATCTGTATGTTCTAGTCATACTGTTATAGTAATTTCTGGAATTATTTTACCTACTCTTTTTAAGTTTTAATATTCTTGAGATATATTCCCATCAATTTGAACAAAATAGGAAAGGAAGAAATAAAACTGTCTCTATTAACAGAGAGCATCATTGTGCATGTGGAAAATTTTAAACATTTTACAAAAAAGTCATGAAAACCAGTAGTGAGTTTAGCAAGGTTGCAGAACACATGGATACATAAAAATCATATTTTTGTAGACTAGCAATGAATAATTGAGTTGAAAATGTCTCGAGTACCATTTCAGTATGCTCCAAACTATGGACTACTTAGAAACATATGCAAGATATTATGTTTAGTGAAAATTACAAAATACTGGTGAAAGAAATCAAAGAGTATCCACAGAAATAGAGAATTACACTGCTTTCATGAATTGTAATACTCAATATTGTTAAAATGTCAATTCCTCTCAAACTTTATTACAGCTTCAACACAGTAGCACTCAAAATCTCAAGAGACTATATTCTAGAAATCAATAAACTTTTTCTAAAATTGATGGAGGAAACTAAGGGACCCAGAATAAGAGGTAGAGGGCACATTACTTGATTTTGACTCATTATAAACCTACAATAATCCAGACAGTGCTGTGTTGCAGAACAAATAGGTGCACAAATTAACGAAACAGTGAGAATCCAGAAAGACACCAATGCACATATGGCCTACTGATTTTTCATATAACAATACAAAAGCATTTTAGCAGCAAATGATAGTCTTTTCAACAAATAGTACTGGAATATATTGCTAAGCAATGAAAATGAACGTTTAGTAGAATCTTGATGTATAGTGCCTACATGAGTGTATTCATTTTTCTAAACTCATAAAACTGCACAATTTAAATTGGTGATTTGGACTTAATGGAAAGTATATCTCAGAGTTGATTTGTTTCAAATCTAGTATACATAAAGTACTGAGCACAGACCTAGCATATAGATTACTTTTTCTTCAGGATTATTATATGAATAAACTTGGTATATTTACATAAGTAGAATGCTAGAGACAAGGAAATTCCAGGACTGAAATATTTAAAGGTATCTCTGAACTCAGTATTCTTCATTTAACTTTCTTTTTAAATTCTATGAAGGTTTTTCAAACGTTTTATTGAATATTTAATACCCTGCACAATATTCATCCTACTAGGGGCAGAAATGAATTTTCTCATGACCTGAATGTTTGTTGAGGGAGCAATAGAATTGAACTCATTAGTTATTTACTGAGTATTTGGTATTTGTTTCATAGTCTGTTAAGACTTATGGTGAAACAGAATCATGATTCATCATATTTTCTGTCCTCAAACATCTCAAGGGGTTTAGTTTTTCGAGGGGTGGAATGTAAACACAGGCTATACAAACATGGAAGCCATTACTGGACCAAACACTGAAAAGAAGATTAAGAACCATACTTTCTCTTTAAAAAAATCCGCATATTGACAAAGCTTCTTAGAGGAGCTAGTGATTGGTACAGAGAATCAGAACAAGTTATGGAATTTGTGGTCATCAGTCCTAAATGGGGTTTGAGGTCAGTGGGCTTATGGCTGGGCCCTGCCAGTTACATATCATAAAAATTGAGTTATTCAACTTCCCCTAGAACCTGTAAATAATAAGAATTACAATGGTTGATGATTTCATTGAGTCACAGAAATGCTGAAGGTTCTATGTAGGGACATTATAGATCACTAAAGTTTAAAAATTATTATCTTAACAATATGCCTTGGCCAGGGATTTAGCTCAGCGGCTTAAGCCCCTGCTTGGCAAATGCGAGGTCGTGAGTTTGATCCCTGGCGCGCGCACACACACACACACACACACACACACACACAAGCCTCGCACTGTGTTAAGCACTTTTCACATATTACAATTCTCAAAAACTTTGAGTCAAGTACTATTTTTCTCCTTTTATAGATAAGGAAAATGATATTCAGAGAGGTTGTGCTCTGCTCAAATTCAATCAACAATGTGTTAATCCAGGTTTGAACTCAGATCTTCAGCTTCCAGTTCCACAGATGGTTATATTTGGAAAAGTGACCACTCTATCTAGAGTACAAAATGTGTCCTGGACAACAATAACCTGAAATGAAATTGTAAACTTGGGAGTCAGCAGAGATCTTTGTAAATAATTTCTTAAATGAGTTTACCATTTATATCACAAAGTACAAATTAATTTATATTTTACTACTTACTAATACTCTTTTAAAAGCACACTCATCAGTTTTAATGTATTTTAAAACTAATGCTACTCTAACAGGCCCTCAAATAACCTTGATTAATATACAGTGATTCTGCCAATCAGAAAACATGCTGAAATAGACATGCTGAAGTAAACATGCTGAAATTTTAAGTTTTCTTTATTTGTCTTGGTTTATCTTCTGTTGCTGTAACAGAATGTCTGAGACTGGGTAGTTTAAAAAGAAAAGAGGATTGTTCTGGCTCACAGTTCTGGGGCTTGAAAGTTCAAGATGGGGCAACTGTATTTGAGGGAGAAAGCATGTTCACACAACAGCACTGTACTAAATTACTACTGGACTCCTCTTGTGTAGCCCTCCAAGTCCCCCTGGCTCTTTCTTCTTGCAGCCATTTCTGTAACAGGTAGTTCCATCTGGGTTTTGATCAGGTTCAGGCAGGTGCCTTGCCTTGGGCCGATGCCAAGTTTGTATTCCTTCCTGCTATCGAACTTCTCTGTTGTGTCAGTGTAGGAGTGCCTTTACGAGTTCTCTCTGAATTCAGGAATACAAAATTAGGATATGATGAGGACATAATGCCATCAGGTTTCCATAGACCAGGAAATAAAAGACGTCACTGGGGAGATGCTTTTTTGATTCTCAGAGCGAAACGGTCTGAGACGTGTTTCACAAGGCTTTTCAGAAGGTCCTAATAGAAGGGATCGCCCACTGAGCTTACTTAATCGAGTAATGCAGCATTCTATTTGTTTTCCTCCTCTCCGTCTTCTTTTCTTTATCTCACAGGACTCTCCCTGAAGTCACTCAAGGAAATCACCTGTACGTAGCCCTTTGTCTCAGTTTCTGCTGTAGAGGAAAGGGAAAGCCAAGCTAAACAAAGTTTATGTGCTTAAATGTACCTGGCAATAAAAAAGAAGAAAAACTCATTGAAGGAGGAAAATGAGGTCACAGTTACTAGGATTTTCCCTGTGTTAGTTTGGCATGAGGTAGGGGGAAGGTAAATCATTACATTTATGTGGATTCTAGGGCACTTGAATGGTATAGAACAATGATATATAAAAAACTGTAGAATTGTAGCTTTTATTATTTGCTTTGGAAGATGTGAAAAAATAAAATGATAAGCTGTGATCAGCCTATCAACCCCAGGCACAAAGGGAAAGTGAGGGTCAAAGTGAAAGGTGTTAGTAGGAACTTGATGTAAACTGAACCAAGTAGTAGCTCTAATTGCAGCTGCTTTGCCAGACGTGTTGCCTTCACTGAACCAGATTGACACAGCCTCTAACACTTTGTATGTGGCTTTTGATGTGGTAAACATTATTTTCAATCCCTGTCAGTTATGAAAATCAAAAATACTTCATGTTTACATAGGAAAAGCAACATCCAGTCTCTTCCCCAAGGCTGCATACACTCTCCTGTTCTGTGTTACCATCAAGTCTATGGGGAAGTGATGCCAGGGAAGGTGACAGAATCGGAAGATGCTGGACCTCTGTATCTCCACTTAGACAATCGCCATTGTGGCGGAAGCAGGCTGAAGTGATTATTTTGGAGTTCTTGAGGTTTTGTTTGTTTTTTTTTTTGTTTTTAACACTTGCAACTTCCAGGAAAGAGCAACTCCGGCTGATTTCTGCTATAATGTGTGATAAGACACCGGGGAATAGAAACCAACATTTCTGGCACAGTTTACTGGAGCCTTGTCAGGGGTAACACTGTCTTTGTATTGAGGTTCTGTGATCTGACTGTAAATTGTCACTTGGATCACTAAGTAGTGGGCAAGCAGTTTGGTGGAGTTGTACCAATGCCCACTAAAGGAAAGAGGAGATTTTTAAATATCATACTTGGATTTTTTAAGATATTCATAAACATTCAAAAACATGTACCTGACATGGTGGCACATGCTTATAATCCCAGCACTTTGAGAGGCTAAACCCAAAAGATTCCAAGTTTGTGCCTATCCTGGGGGCTTAGCAAAACCCTATCTCTCTCTTTCTTTTTGATCCCATCTCAAAATGAACAAAAAATAGAGATCTGGATATAGCTCAGTTACTAGTATTTCGGGGGGGGTGGGGAAAGCATATAAAGAATTTTGGAAAGGCAGCATGCATGCCAAGGGAAAACACAGGCTCAAAGTGACCTGAAAGGTCAATAAGCTTTCACCTTGTGGTGTTTGCTGGCATGCAGCAAACCATAATGAAGGGGGATAATATCATTTTGAGTTTCCACGTTATAATTCTAATGTCCAATTAAAATAACACATAGAAAAATCAGGAATGTATGGCCCACTTAAAGAAATGAAATAAATTGACAAAATGTTCATGAAGCTCAGATATTGGACTCGATAGACAAAGATACAAATATCAATAAAGATATAATGTACAAAAAGAAACCAAAACAAAATTCTGGAACTGAAAAGCACAACTGAGATAAAAATACACTAAAAGGGCTCAAAAAGAGTTTTGAGTATGTAGAAGAAATATTAGTGATCTTGAGAACAGAAAATTTTTAAGGTGACAAAAAGAAATAAAAAAGAATGAAGAGGGGCAAGCAGATCTTAAAGACCTGTGAGAGACAGATGAGAAGGAATGTAGGCATTTTCTAAATTCCAAAAGAAGAAGGAAAGAAGCATAGAAATTATTGGAAGAATCAGTGGCTCAATGCTTACCAAATGTGATAAAGAATGTGAATATAAACATCCAGAAAGTTCGAATAATTCCAGATGGAATGAACTTAAAGAGACCCACACAAAGGCACACATTATACTCAAACTATCAAAATGCAGCAGCACGGGAGAAATGATTTATCACGTATGAAGGATCTTTAATAAGATTGTTGGCAGTTTTTATCATGAAAAACTTTGGAGGCCAAAAGGCAATATATTAAAATATTTGAAGTGTTGAAAGAAAAAAAACTTACAAGAATTCTATATCTGAAAGAGCCATCTTTCAAAAATAAGAGAGCAATTAAGGACTCTTCACATAAGCAAGAGCTGAAGGTGCTCATTACTGCTACACCTGCCCTATTAGAAATATAGTACTAAGGGGAGTCTTTCAGATAGAAATTAAAAAATACTAGAGTGACTCAGTCATAGAAATACATAAAAGAACTCTAATAGGTAACTATACAGACAGATATAAAAACCAGTATTGTAATTTTAAATTATAACTTTACTTTTTATTCTCTATAAAATTTAAAATATAGACGTATAAAAATGATTTGTGTTAACTGGGTATGCAGTATATAAAGATGTAATCTGTAGTCTCGAAATGGCAGAGCAGTGAATGCCAGCAACTCAGCTTGTCCAGGATAAAATGTCTACAGTCCGAAAAACAATACCTTGAAGAGGAATTGAAGGGAGTGGAGGTTACCTGGGAACCATGAGGGAAGTGACAGAGGAGAAGAAATCAGGATTAGGCGTCAAGAAATATATCACACCACAGAGGAGAGACTGCAGGGCTGCTGACGGAGGCTGGCTAGCCACCAGCTGGGAGGCAAAGTAAAACTAAAATTTTTGGTCATGAAGAGCTAGAGAACTGCATCAAGACCAAAAGAATCATCGGCAGTTGGAACCAGCAAGGAAAACGCAGGACACTGAGTCAAGAGCAGCATTCCTCAGTCAACAGGTGGTGAATGACCTCAGTATGAGTACCCAAAGCCGCAATCGTGGTGCAAGAGCTGTGGGGACAGGCAGCAAAGCATGTCGCCCTGGTAAGTGGCTGTGGCCTCCCGAGCCACGGCCACCCCATGGCAAGAACCATATCAGTGTTTCCTGAGATCCATGTCATGTTGGAACTTGGGGCGCTGGGAAAACAGGCAGCCAGCTTGCCACTCTGGTGGGCGGCTGTGAGCCTATCAGGCAGGCTAAGAATCAAACATTCATCTTACACACGCGTGCACACACACGCACACACACTCACACACACCCGCTAGCAAGTGAGAGCCAGAGATCTGAGCATCTCTTGCAAGTTTGACTATATGCAATATAGCAAATAAGGGGGATTTCCTTCCGCCATCTCTTTGAAGGCAAATATTATCTCTGTTTTGCTCTGTTCTGATCAATAATATCGGTCTATTCAATATTCTGTTTTTATAATTTTGGTATTTCCTTTGATACTGCTCTACCTGATTAAAGGAATAACTATTGTGAAGAAAACCAGATATACTATTGTACCTATTGCTGTTATCCCGGTAACCTGCTGTGAGGTTCTGTACCAATTTCACTGCACTGCCTCAATTGGTTTTGTCCTCTCTTGTTCTGCTGTATTTTATGACCTTCAAAATAAAGTAAATAAATAAATAAATAAAATAAAAAATAATAATAAATAAGAAAAAATAAATAACAACAAAATAGATCAGTAAGATACTGAGCAACCTGAAATGTGATATAACTAAACAGATAATGGCCTTAAAAAGCAAAAGGAGGAAAAGAAAGTGCTCTAAAGGATATAACTGCATGTATATTTAAGTGTTTAGGATTGATAACCATGTTGCTAAGTTTTTGTTGGATCAGTGAACAGAACTGTTTGCAGCCTCGCTGTTTGAATGTCCACTGTTTGAATGCTTTAATTTTGTAACTTGAACAACTATTTCTAAGAGGTCAATATGTAATTTATCAACTAGTGATTTCTTACTGTTTATTTTTTTTGAAATTCTGTATTGTTTCTACCTTTTTTTTTTTCTGTTTTGCTTCCCCCCTCTTTAAACAAACAAAAAAAAAGAGCTGTGGGGACGCCCCTGGAGGGAAGGGCTAAGTGTCTGAATCTGGGTCCCATAACAGCCTCTTGGCTGCTTCACATTGCCACGTTCCCAGAGTGAAGGAGAGAAAGACAGTCCAGGTCCAGTTTGAGTTGCACAGGATTGAAGTTCGCGCTGCTACCATGTTCTCACTGAAAGCAGATCTCTCCGCCCAGCGCCGTTCTGGGTGCGGACTGCCATCTCGGGCCTCCAGTGTGGACAGACACTTCCTGACCTGAGCTCTGCTCCCCAGCCGTAGGCTGAGGGAGGAGCCACGGGTCCAAAACAGTAGAAAACTTTTTTGTTGTTGTTATTCTTTATTTGATTGTATTGGGGTTTTAAACATTTTTTTTACTGTTTTCTTCCATCTATGCATTTTCCCAGTTTATTCCACTATTTTATCCTTTTTTCTTTTAGGAGTGTTTCTGTGTATGTGTGTGTCTCCTTTTCTTGTCTTTTTTTTCCCTCCAAATATAGTTTATAGTAAGGTGATTCTCTCTTGTCCCTTTATATTCCTCCTACTTTTATTCATATTTCATTAGCTGACTTCTTTCTTCTTACTCTCAATTTTTCTTTTCTTTCCTCTTCTTTTCATTTCATTCCTGTTAGCTTTTTCTATAATATTTATATCAGTCATAAGATCTTTTCCCATCCCCATTTCCTGCTACCAATTTTGTACCCATTTTTCCCTATCATCCCCTTCTAAATATGCAACGTACGCTGACCATCATTAGGATCCATTGCCCACCGCCTACTTCCTCCTTCCCATGCCAGAGAGCAGAGGACTTGTTAAAACAAAAAAGCAAAAACAAAAACAAGCTTTTTGTTTGTTTTCTTTTTTTCTCTTTTCTTTCTTTCTCTGGCATTACCCATCTGAAATCCCCTGGTCTTCAGATAACTGATTCTATAAAATGATTGTTGAATGTCATTTTTCAGCAGTAGAAGAAACATATCCATCACAGTTAGTGCACATCGACTATGGGTCAAGACAAGGGTTGTTAGGATGCTTATACTATAATAGTGGATTTCTTCTCCAGGCTAAAGGAAACCCCAAAACAGGGTCTCATGGTATGTTATTTCTCAGCTAGCCCTGATAGACACCACTGTATGAGATTAAACTGTTAGTACTGTAACTGATTTAATTGCATAGGAATAATCCTAACTCATTGGACAATTTATTGCCTGTGAACCTGTCTGCTGAATCCACCATCACACCAGAAAGAAAGGCAGTAAGAGTTCCTAACCCAAGAACCCAGGCTGGATCAGGCTCTGCAAGAACGCCTGCAGCCTGGCATAAAGAATTTGAGTCTGATTTAACTTTAGTATTGTTGTGGAGGGATCAGGGGAGTTATTGGGGTATCACAACTCAGACTCTGGCAAAGAAGCTACTTGGGAATCACATATGCAATATCTCATTGAAATATTTAATCTGTGTTCCCATCTTTTTTTCATTTTAAACAGCATAAACCAGAATAAAAGCCAATCAAAACAAAACAGTTTAAGTGATACAGGACATCAAAACATTACAAAACCAACAATGGTTACCATAATGCCTTTTGATGTCTTCAAAATAGCTGCAGATAACTTCAGATATAGTAAAAAGCAAACAGAATAGAATAGAAATAATAAAAACAATACAATGAATGCAATAAAGGACTTCAAAATAAGCCAACAGTAAATCCAAAATTGCTACCATAATATATCTTGTGATCTTTGAAATAGCTACTTCTGCCATTGGATTTGACATAATCAAACAAAACAAAAGAGAATAAAACCCACCCCAGCAAAACAATGGAAATGATGTAGGACTTCAAAACAAGACCATAGGGAATCAACAATGGCTGCAGCCCTCAGAAGGAGATCCCCCCACAGATGCCACACTGCTTACTGCTGTCTTCTGAGCCTATGATCAGACCACTGGCCCTAGATCTGCAATATTAGTGTAACACCAAAGCACCACAGGCATCCAATTGCATTTCACTTCTTTAGCTATCATCACAGCCTGTTTCTCCTGATGAGCCAGTCGCTGGCGGGGAGAGGGTGGGGTTGTGGCTGGTTCTTGTTGGGCAGCCTGGACTCTGAAAGGGGCTGGAGTCGGCCTGATCCAGTCCGGCAGTGGTCTGGTTTCCAGACTGGGCTTAGTTCCAGGTGTGGTTCTCTTCTCTCTCCTGTGTTCCCATCTTATAGGTGTAAGTTTTTCTGTGTTTCTTGACTTACTTAGCAGTGTGGAATTTTGTTGTGTTCTTTCATGGTTTCTTGTGTTTATTAAATTGTAACTTTTGTGCATTTTTTCTTTCACTGGTTCTGATTTCATAGGTTCTCTCCTTGTGTCAGCTCCCTATTTAATTTCATCTCAAACCTCTGAGACAATATTAACACACTTCTTTATTCTTTTTCCAAACAAGTAAACTCATACTTCCAAGGTTTTAAATTTCTCATACTTCCCCTACAGCCACTCTTATCTTCTCTAGTATAATTCCTCAATTTGCCCCATCCTAAGCCTTGGCTCTTCCATATATTACCTAGCTTGTGGTCCTCCCTACCAGGAAGTTCCAATACCCATAGATTCCCTCAATCACATAGTAAACACCCTTTCTCCCCTATGTCGCCCTTGCCCCCACAAAATGTCCTCTGAAAACTTTCAATGCTAATCCTTCAACTAAACTAAAAGTGCTCCAGTAAAATCAGATCTCACATCAACCTTTTCTTCTCATCTAACACTATTCTCCGCAGCCCACCTCATCTACCTCAGTGCAGGACAACCACAATAGTAAACTGCCATGGTGTGCATAGGGACTGGACCGAAGGCGGAGTCGTCACTGTAAGAACCGTCATATAGAAGTGTTGTTAGATCGAATCGATGGGTGCTGTTATAACCAGAAGGAATTTTTTGGCAAAATGTAGAGACAGAGCTGAAACCACTTAAATAACGACAGGAGTAAATACTAGCACTGGCAACATGAAGCTGAAAATTACTCATGCAGAGGCAACATCCTCCTAAAAATTACCATATAATTCACGAACTCTGCTCACTTCTCTCGTCTCTGACTTGCAATAATCTGCACCTCCCCCCCAAAAAAAGGAAGGGAAAAAGAAGGGGCAATTGGCACTTTTAAAAAGATATACATACATACAGGTACATATAGGATAATGAGGAAATAAAGAAATAGGTCTCCGACACCCCCACAGCAGCACTCTCCCAAGGCAGAGCAAGGGGTGACAAAGGGAGGAGAAAACAAATATGAGGTAGCAGAGAGCTATGAAGAGCTCATAGAAGGGATAAGGAAAATAGATGAGTTCAAAGAGGAGCCAAAAGTCCACAGCAGTTTCACTCCATATGCCCATGGTGAATTTTGGAGAATAGATTAAAATAAATAAATAAAACAACAAAACTGGATAAGATAACTACAGCAGTTAAAAATTTGACTGGCAGATTCAACAAGGACATGAAATCCTCAAAAAGATATCAGACAGAAATACCTTTTCAGCAGCACGTGGTACTTTTTCTGAAATAGATCCCACACTAGTCCACAAAGCCTTACTACTAAGTAAATATAAAAGAATAGAAATTACCTCACGCATACTGTCAGACCATTATACAGTGAAAATAGAAATCAACAAGAAATTCCAGAAAAGGCAAAATAATTTCACTAAATTAACAACATATTCTTAAACAAGCAATGAGACACAACAAATTTAAAAATTTCTGAAAGTCAATGACAATATAACTCATCGAATGCTCTGGGAAAATATGAAAGCAGTTCTAAGGGGAAAAGTCTTTTTAATCAATGTTCACATTAAGAAAACAGTGAGCTCAAATAACCTTATGAGAAAGCTTAATATACTTGAGAAACAACAACAAACCAGCCCCAAACCAAATTAAGGAGGGAAATTGCAGAGATGAAAGTGCAAATGAGTGAAATTGAATCTAGAAAAACTATTTAAAAACCAATAAATCAGAGAGCTTATTCTTTGAAAGAATACATAAAATACATAAGCCCCTGGCCAGACTTACCAAGAGAAAGTGAAAAAGACCCTCATCAATGCAATTAGAAATAAATAAAAAAGGTCAACTCACAACAGCCACTGTGGAAATCCAGTAGTCCCTGCTTTTAAAAATTATATTTCAACAAATTAGCAAATTTTGAAGAAATGGACAGATAACTAGACACATACAAATCATCAAAACTAAGCCCCAAAACATAAACATGCTTAACAACCCAATAACAAGCAATGGAACTGACACAATAATAAAGAATCTACCACCTTGAAAAAGTCCAGGTCCCAGCTGGGCTTGGTGGCACATGCCTGTAATCCTAGTACTTGGCAGGCTGAAGCAGGAGAACAGTTATAGGTTTGAGGACAGTCTGGAATACATAGTGAGTGAATTCAAGGCCAGTCTAGACTACACAGTGAGACTCTGTCTTATACATAAAAAAAGTTCAGGTCCCAATTAATTCACTGCTGAATTCTACAAAACCTTAAGGATATTATGTCAACAGTACTCCTCAGGCTGTTTGAAGAAATTGAAAGAGATGGAGTGCTTCCAAACTCATTTATGGAAGCCAGTGTCAATCTGATCCCAAAACTGAATAAAGACCCAACTAAAATAGAAAACTACAAGCCAATCTCCATAATGAACATAGATACAAAATTCTCAACAAGGTATTAGTGAATAGAATGCAGTCTACTGTCAAAAAGATCATATGTCATGATCAAATAGGTTTCATCTCAGAGATGCCAGGATGGTTCAATATATGTAAATCAATACAAGTAATACATCAAATAAACAGAAGCAAGGTTCAAAATCATATCATCTTATCAATAAGAAAGGTTTTTGACAAAGCCCAGTGTCATTTCATGATAAAAACTCTGAAAAAAGCAGGTAAAGAAGGATCATACCCGAATGTGATAAACCAATAGCAACATACAAAATTGGAAAAAACTGAAAGCATTTCCCCTAAAATCAGGAACAAGACAAGGATGTTCACTATCAACACTTCTATTCAACATACTTCTTGAAACATTGGGCAAATCAATTAGGCAAGATAAATAAAAGGCAAACAAATAAAAAAAGAAAATTTTAAATTATCATTATTTGCAAATGACATGATATTCTAGATAGAACACTCAAAGATGTCTATCAAAAAATTCTTAGAATTAATAATGAACATCATCAATATAGTAAGATACAAGATCAACACATAAAAATCATTAGCATTTGTATAAACAGTGAACAGAATGAGAAGGAAGTTATGAAAATAATACCATTCACAGTAGTAACAAGAAAATTGAAAAACCTATGAATTGACCTAACCAAGGAAGTAAATGACAAAGAAAACTCTACAAATAACTCTACAAGTTTCTCTACAAAGAAAACTACAGTACTCTGAAAAAGGAAATTGAAGAGGCCGTCGGATGTGGGGAGATGTCACCTGTTCCTGGATAGGATGAATCAGTATTATCAAAAAGGCCATACTGCCAATACTGTTATACAGATTGTTTACACTCCCAATCAAACTAACGGCAGCATACTTTACAGATCTAGAGAAAATCACCCTAAAACTTACATGGAGCAGGAAGAGACCCAGAATAAAAAAGCAATTTTGGGCAACAAGAGCAAAGCAGGAGGCATAGCAATACCCGACTTCAAGCTATACTAACTACAAAGCAACGGTGATAAAAAGGGGATGGTACAGGAACAAAAACAGCTATGTGAGTCCATGGAACAGAACTGAGAATACAGAAACTTCACCAGACACGTTCAGCTATTTGATCTTTGACAAAGGGGCCAAAAGCATATGTTAGAGGAAAGATAGCCTATTCAATAAGTGGTGCTGGAAAAGCTGGTTATCTGTTTGCAGTTAAAACTGGACCCTTATTTCTCACCATTTACTAAATTAAAATCAAAATGGATCAAAGATAGAAACATTAAGCCTCCTGGAAGGTAATATAGGTAAAACTAAGATATAAGTGTAGAAAAAGATTTTCTAAACAGAACCTCAATTGCTTAAGAAACAACAGTAAGCATCAACAAGTGAGATTAATTTCAGACTAAAATGCTTCTAAATAGCAAGAGTCAATAAGTAGAATGAAGAGACAACCTACAGAATAGGGAAAAGAATTGTCCAGCTACTCTTCAGACAAAAGACTAATATCTACAATATGCAAAGAATTAAAAAAAACCACATAAAATTAAAGACTCAGTCAAAAAATAGGCAACTTACTCCAGAAAGAATGGCAGTCATTAAGAAATCAAACAATAACAAATGCTGGCAAGGTTTACATTCCTACACTTTTGGTAGGAATGTAAGCTAGTACAACTATTATGGAAATCAGTATGAAGATTTCTCAAAGAACTGAAATTAGAAATTCCATATGACCTGGTGATCCCTGTCCTAAGTATTTTCCCCAAAGAGCTTAAATCATCATACTACAGCAATTCATGCATACCAATGTTTATTGCAGTGCAATTTGTAAGAGATAAATCCTAGAAATAGCCTGTATATCCATCAACAGATGACTGGACAAAGAAAATGTTATAATGGAATACTACTCTGCCTTTAAAGAATGACGGGTTTAAGACATTGTAGGAAAATGGATGCACTTGGAAAGTATAACGCTGAGTGAAAGAAACCAGGCACAGAAGTTTAAATACCATTTGAGTGAGGCAAAGTACAGACAGAATAGCAAAGGATGGATAGAAGAAGACAAGAATATGGATCTCTTGCAATGGGAAAGTGATCAAAGACTATGAGGGGAACGGTGAGGTGGAAGGGAAGGAGGAACGAGTAGAGTAAAGACATACCGTGTACAGGAGCCGAGCAACCTCAGTCAATGACAACATATATGCCATAACATGAGCTAAGATTAGTAATATCAAGCAGAATGAAAAATTGGATAGGGAATTAGAGGAGGGAAGGAGAAGAAGGGGAAAGGTATTTTAAACAAAGAAAGAAAGAAGCTGTAGAATTTACAGGTGACCACTCCCCAAAATGCTTATAAACTAGATGAACTGCAAACATGTACTAATAAAAAAAAAGTTGTAATCTGATATCAATAATGGAAAAGGGGGAGGGAATCATACAAGAGCAGAGTTTCCTATACTATTGAAATTACATTGATATACATTTAATTCAATTGTTATAAATTCAGGAAGTTAAATGTGATCCCTGTGATGGCCACAGAGAAAACAGCTGTAGAATATACACATATAAAAGAAGGAGGGAGTCAAAATACTTCACTAGAAAAAAATCAACTGAACACAAAAGAAAACAGTAATGCACAAAATAAGGGGTCTAATAGTCATCAGGCATATACAAAGCTGATATACAGATGTCAGACGGAATAGCCTCTTTACAAGGAGTTACTTTAAATGTACATGTATTATATTCTCCAATGAGAAGATGATAATTTCCAGAATGGATTTTTTAAAAAAATATAAACTACCTATGCCAGTCCTAATTCAGACCTACCAATAAAAATGTGGTGAGAGTGAAGTATGGACATGAACCAAACTAAATCTCTCCTCCTTTAAAAAGTATAAACTATGGGAAAAGTTAGTATATGCAAATAATAATTAAAAGAGACCTGAGTTAGATATAATGTTGGCCTTCCATATCTATGGATTGTGCATCCACAAATTCAACCAGCTCCAGATTTGTGTACTATTTAGTTAGGCCTAAAATACTTATGTCTGTACTGCATTTGTACAGACTTTGTGTTCATCATTATTCTGTAAGCAATAAAATGTAACAACTATTTACAAAGAATTTACCTTGCATTAGGTATTATAAATAATCTACAGATGATTTAAAGTATACAGGAGGATGTACATAGCAAATCCCATGCTGTGCTGTATGAGGCATGGGACATCCATGGATTTTGGCATCTGCAAGGGGTCCTAGAAACCATCTCCCCATGGACACTGAAAGATGGCTGTACTAATATCAGACAAAATAGATCTCAAACCCAAATATTACAAAGAAAAAGAATAAATTATAATAAAAGGTTCAATACTAAGTTATAATAATTAGAAACATGCACGCTAACAGAACTACCAAATATCTTTTGTGCTCCTCCTATTCATGCCTTCCCCTACATGGAGAATAAACAAATGGGATTATATCACTAACAGAATGAAGACAACCTACATAATGCGGAAAAAAATCATTTGCCAGTTCCTTGGATGGAAGACTAATATTTAGAATATATAAAGAATATTTAAAGAACTCAAAAAACTTAGACCCCCCCAAAATAAAAACTTAATACCAAAAAGGGCAATTGAAACAAATGCACACTTTTCAGATGAAGTTCAGTCAATAACTACCTGAAAAAATGTTCAGTATCTCTGGATATTAAAGAAATGCAAATTAAAATGTTTCTCTATTTCCTTACACTCGTAGGACTCCAATTACAGACCTTGAATATTGTCCTACAACTCATTTTTCATATTCTGAGTTTTAATGAATATTTTTAGTGTTTCATTTTATATAGTTTCTGTTGTTCTATTATCAAGATTCCCCGCCCCACCAGCTCACAAACTGCCCTTTAAATGCTAGCCGTCTGGACTGCAGTCCAATCAGTACACCAAGACCGCCGGGCTCATTTGGAACTCTTTCCCACATGGTAGCCTGCAAACTGCTTCCAATGAGTGTGTTTGAGCAGCAGTAAAACTCTCAGGGACCACAGTATTGGAATGCCTATTTTCTGGTATTTGAGAAACAGTTTTTAAATATTTTTGTCCAATTTTTAATTGTTTAAGGGAGAAATGTAAGACTGGTCCCCTTTCTCCATCTTTATTAATGGGTGGAGATGTAATGTTGTAATAGCTACTTAAAATATTCAGTTAAGTTACAAATATTTAAATTACATGTTAGATTATTTTAAAATACTGTCTTTTCTCATTCTGCATGATGTGATTCTCTTCAAGCTCTGCTAGGCATCTTTGACTTTAGTGTTTTTGTCATTGTTGTAAACTTTTCAGTTGTCTAAAATAACTTTACACCATCAGAGTTGTCTGAGATAAAGTACTATTTAACTTTTTAGGTATGTTGCTATCACTGGAAATTTCATTCAGCCACAAGCATACATTCACATGGTAGGAAACAGCAAGATATCTTTTTTTTTTTTTTAATTTGGCAATTTCCATATATAAAACACTTCCCGTGTGGCTTTTAAAGTGAATGTTTAAGGTTGGTTTATAACATACCCAACAACTGTAAGTGAATGCATTACAACTCCAGAAATAATTACTATATACTAAGCCCATTCAATTTAACTTTTTTAAAAACATCTATTCCATTAGGTGAACACTATAATCATCCCAAACTAGCATTTCAATGTCGTTTTAGACTAAGGTTGTGAGATAAAATAGGTGTGTTTAAATTTGAATTACAGATAAATGATAAGTTTTAGAGTAATAATGTCTCAAATATTTCATGGAACATATATTTTAAAATGTTTATTAGAAATCCAAAGAAGCTTTGTTTTATTTGAGATGGCATCTTGCCATGTAGTTCAAGCTGGCTTCAAACTCAAGGTGACCCTCCCGCCTCCACTCTGGAGTTCGGGGTTAGAGACATGACCCTCCGTGCCAGCAGATCTTGTATTTTTAGTTGGTAAAGCTGGCAGCCCCATTTTAGGCCACTGTGTCTTCCTCAACCAAACTCTTTAAGATATTGCTTATTAGCAACATTTTGAGTGATGATACTAAGAGAGAATCTCACTTTCATGAAGGCATAAGCTTCCTTCCGTGATTTCCACCATCACTTCTTTTCCTTTTACTGTAATACCATAATCACCCTGCAATATGTTTCCAAGTAATTTCTCTTAGTGAGAGGTAGAAATTAGTCCAGAACAAAATACAGTCAACCCTGTGGGTTTCTCAAGTACAGATTCAACCAAATATTTTTTTAACCAACTGAGTATTTTTAAAAATTGCTTCTGAACAGTGTGTGACTTCTTTCCTGCCATTCCTGAACAATACAGTAGTATAGTGTTTACCTTCTATTAGGTATTATAAGAAATTGAGAGATTATTTAAAGTATATGGAGGAAGTATATAGGTTCTGTATAAGTGTTACATCATTTTATGTAAGGGATCTGAGCGCTCACAGATTTAGGTATCTGTGGGAGGCCAGGACTCTCCCAGGCCCAGTATAAACTACAATAAGAACACAGGGCTCACAATTCTCTGAATATGCCATGAGGGCGCACATTAAAGTTAAAATACCATGCTGCTCGTTAGCACGGGTTTGGGTTACATGAGAATGCTTGGTTTTCACGTTTTCAGATTTGTTTCCTTGGATCTTTTGCTGTACAGGGCAAATGTCACCTTTTTCTCAGCCATCCTGACTTCACAGATTGCAGGTGCTGTATTTCCTGAGTCACACATACAGGGAGGCAAACTGTAGTACCTATGAGGAAAGGTTCCTTTCCCTTTAATTCTACTGGCGGTCTTAAAAATATAAGTCTCAAAGACAGAATTTCTTCATAAAACTAAACATGTTTTCCTCATTTATTTTTAGGCATCATAACTTGCATGCTTTCATTTCTCTTCTATATTATTTAGAAAGAGTAATTCAGTTTGCCCAGTTGTTTAGAATCCTGGTTGGGTGTCAGCTCTTTAATAACTTAACTTGTTCTGTCATTTTATTGAATTAAGAAAAAAATATATCCTCTTGCCACTTTGGATCCTGGTTTAGAATCTATGAAAAAGTGCTCAGTTTCTTTGTGGCTCTGAGTGTCCTCAGATAATATCAAATTGTACCCAGCTTGAACAATTTCCTGTGATTCACAAAATCATTTTTGTTCTGTCCCTAAGGACACAAATTGGAAGTAAAGTGATAAAACTTGGAAGTAATGCAATAAAACCTCCCTGGGAAGCCCCAGAGTCTTGGATTAAGCAGTTTACGGTAAGTTTAAGATCTTGCCCAGATGTGTTGAAAATATCCGCTGTACCCAGGGAAAAAAAGCCACTGTTTCTTTAATTCAGTGGAACTTTTTCCTTTCTTTTTCTTTTTTGACAGAAAACCAGCCGACAAATAACAGCATCAGTTCTGAGGAAAATTAGAGCTCAGTGCCTTCGAAGCTGATGCAACGGAGAGGTCCAGCAGCTTCACACCCTGGCTTGAAAAGAAGCCCTCCCAGTGCAGGTCCACCTCCGGCACAGCTCTGCTCTCCTTCCCGGAGGCTCGCAAGTGCCACAGGGCCATGGCCCAGCGCTGACACCGCCCGGAGCCTCCCTGCCGGCTTCCAGCGCCTGTCCCCTCCGGTGTTCATCCTCACAGGCAAGAAATGTTCCTGTGTGCTGAGCCAAGGAGTTTTAAAGAAAACATACTTCAAGATGATTTTAACAAGTGACATTTCCGTAGGCTTTTAGATTTGTTTTCTGCTGGGCTTTCTTTTCCCATTTTTAAGGGCATCGGCTAACGGAGCCATGCCGTTGACAGCGTTTTCTCTCATCTGTTATCCGCCAGACCAGCCTGAGAAGAGGCCTGAGTCTTTCCTTTGAGCCTAGTTTCTCTTAGGCTATTTTATACTGACCGATGACGTGTAACTTAGACAGAACACGGCCATTAGCTCCTTGTTAGGTCAGCAGTGCTCTGGAAGAGGGAACCCAGGGCTGTGTTCTCTTGGGGCACAGGCAGAGCAAATCAGTCCCCTTCTCCACGACTCAGGTTTCCCTCAGGAGGCATGGAGGGGGTGGAGAGTACCAGGTGCCGGCAGCTAACTCCCAGGGCTAAGTCGGCATCTTACAGAGTAACTGTACCCATCACGGCGGGTGAGCTGAGCCTTTGAGGGGCTGGGACTGGAGCCCACAGTGCCACACTTTGAACTGCTGTTATCCACCCACCACTCTGGGAGCTTCTCAGGGGCATGAGCTCAGGCTTACATGAGTCCTCATTGTCACCAGGCACATCGGCCAGCAGAGAGGGGTTGCTTGATGGTTACAGAAATTAATCTAGAAAGAGAATGCTTAAAGCTGTAGTTTCTCATCGCCTTTTTAACCAAAAGTGAGCAGAACTCAGGAAACATGATAAGCAGTAGGAAAAAGAGTATCTTAACTTTATGATTACTTCAAATAGATTTTTATTGCCTTTTGTCTTCCCAAAGTAAGTTCTTCACCCATTTCAATCTTTGATGTCTAAAAGTGTTGAACATTTCTGAGGACAGTGGAGCACTTGCCCAAACGTCATCCAAAAGTAAATAATCAGGAAAACGACTTCCTTTGCTTCTGTCTCCCTGCATAGCTGTGCCCTACACAGCTGCTCGAGGGAGGGGACCGAATTTGCTCCCACGTTGTGAGAGTACTTGATCTGAATAGAAATTAAGCACGAGACCAAATCTGTCCTTTGTATAAGAAACCTAAAGACTCTGAGAATGCTGGAAGCCAGTATTACATTCGTTCTTTCACTTACCCTGTGCTGTCTACTAGGCACCAACAGTGCTCTAGTCTTGCAGGATGTCAGACCTAAGATGCCTTTAGCCTGTGTCCCAACGGCCTTGTTCCTGGTCTGTAGTCTCAACTCTTGTCTCCTTAAACTACGACAGTGCCTAACACTGAGTACATGTCCAACACGTCCAGGATGAGCCCTTGGCATTTACAAAGTGACTGGTCTATGCCAGCCTACATCTCATCCTCTCTGTATTCTCACAGTGCCCCTAGACTGTGACGGTCATTCCCACTTTCCAGGTGAGGAACTTGGTGCTTACGATGTGCAGCTCTCAGGCAGAGCTGGGATCTGGATTGGCCGTCTGCCTCTGGAGCGCACATTTTCACCTTCACAAGAGTTGGACGTGTACATTCCATCGAGTCCACTGAGGGATGAAGGGATGGGATGGAGAACTGGGACCAACAGACTTGAGAAGAAGCTGTTTGCGGGTAGGGAGCAGAGTGCCCACCAGAAGGCAGAGCTTTGGCGTGTACCTGTGCCCTGGAACTTTTTCCATCCTCTGGGTTTTCAGATCACATAAGCAAGTCAGTCTCCTTACCCTAAACCATTTGGATTGACTGTCTGCTGTGTGACACAGAAAGCACTGAGCAAGCTGGGCATGGGGACCTTCACTCACTGTCTCTCCTGTTTACTAATTATTTGCAAATTGCTTATTTTCTCCAGGATAATATTTTTAATAAAATTTGAATTGATATTACCACATACCAGTTAGAAATTAAACTATCAATAGATTGACTATATTATGACTAGAAATACATGCACGTGTTTTTTTCATATTTGTTTTATCTTTTAACTTCTGTGTTTATTTCCTTCCCTTAAGGGTTTATGAAAGTCTCCCACTCAACATGAAAACAGAGGCAACATTTATTTCTTGGTGGTACATTTCAAGCATACTCTGTTTGCAAAGCCTCTTAATGTTCACTTCTGAGCTCATTTATTTATTTAGGAGCTGCACAATCCCATCCTTGTCCTTGTGGTGGAAAAGAGATTCTACCACATTCAGATAGTGATGACTTGTTTAGAAATAGTTTTTCTCAGGCCAAGCCAAATGACTCTTCTGCATCCTTCATCATGTCTAAATGATGCTCTTATCCTTAAACAGAACCCACTTTCTCAGTCCGCTAAGAAGCACTTGATTTATTCACCAGCCCCTGGGGCAAAAGGAAGCAGAAGCCTAAAAGAGAATCACACAGCCAGGTGAGCCGGCACTGAGCTGTGGCTTGGGAGAAAGTGGCTTGAAATGCTGAAAGGGCTTGGTGTCCTGCCAACCTGTTCACGAGGGACCTGCTGAGCCTGCCTGGGAATTCAGATGAGCAGGAATGAAAGGGCTCAGAATCCTTCCAGAAGGGGAGTCTGCAGGAGCTGTCATCGCTGACTACAGGGAATGGTTCCAAGGGGACTATGCCCATGGCATGAATGACCTGGAAAAGAAACCTAGGGCTATGCAGAGGGCTGCAGTCCTGGGGCTCTGGCATCCACTATGGTTTGCTGCCTTCCTGAGTGACTTAGATGATCAGTTTAAGACAAAAACATAGTCAACAAACAGGGTAACAGCAAGGTGTCCACAGGGAAGACAGACACAGCCAGGAGGCTGGAGCCTAATAGCACTGATACTGAAGTTTGGGTCATTTACTGAGACCTCCTGTGTGCCAGCGTGTTAGTCGCCAGGAGTGTAGGGAAAAGAAAAATGTGTGTTTGTTGGGTGGGTGGGGCAGGCGGACTGTGCTAAAGTCTAGTAATAGTTTAAGTGTGCTGGCTTGGCCTGTTTGTGTTGCTATAAAAACAGAGGTGGGATATTTTATAAACAAAAGAGGTTCCTTTGGCTTTGGTTCTGGAAGTCTCCTGGTGAGAGCCCCCATGCTGCATCCCAGCAGAGCAGGGGGGCAGGAGGAAAATGGTCGCAATCGGGAATACTCACAACAGGGGCTAGATAAGCGATAGAAAAGATCGATAACAAGAAGCTTTTTGAAAGGATAGACAAAATCAGCACACCTTTAACTACAATAAAAAGAAAGAGAAGACTCAAAAAGTGAAAGCAGAGACATTACAACAGAATATTGAACCACAGAAATACGAAAGACTGTAAGAGTATTGTGAATATCTACACACTGATTAATCAGATAAACTAGAAGAAATGGATCAATTCCTAGACACAGGTACCAAGATTAAAATTAATAATGAGGCAGAAAATATGAATGGACCAAAAATGAGTAAGGAGATTGAGCCAAAAATTAAAAAGCCTGCCATCCAAGAAAAGCACCTGATGTCTTCATTAATGAATTCTACCAAACCCCTGAAAGGAACCAATTTGTATCAGTCAGTGTTTTACTAGAGAAACATATGGCATCAAATACACACATGTATAAGAAGTCGCAAAATTGGCCTACGATGGCCAGCCACAGAGCTGGATGAGGAAGCGTGCAGAGGGCACCTGACACTGCAGAGGCCACTCTCAAGTGCCTCTCCTGCTCAAGTCCCTACTATGAGGCCACTAGGTCTATAAGGGAAGGCTGAGGCATCTACCCCAGAAGGCAGAAGGATCTGAGGAGGAGGCTGAAGATCTGCGCTAGAAGTCAGGAGCGATGCCCAAGATGAAGGTGAGACTGGAGCTCCTCTGAAGAGTGGAAGCAAGCCGGCGCTTCCTCATCTCTCCTTCATACTGCCCAGGTGAGTCGCCCTACAGTGGGTCCTCTATGCCCTGAGGTACAGACAAGCTGCCCCAGGAGGGATCCTCTACATCCTAGGGTGTAGAGTTGCTGACCTGACTTAAACTAGTTCTAACTTCTCAGTTGACACAATCAGTCAGCCAGTGCACAATCCTTCTCACCTCTCCCCCATGACGTGTTAGTTAACCTGTGGGGACAAAATATAAGATACGATTAAAAAAATATGATGAATGTTTAGACTTTTAAAAAATTTATTACAGCAAAAGACACATTGCCATTAAAATTCCTCAAAGCACACACACACTTCAAACAGACTCATCCCATCTTTCTTGGCACTTTCCGAAGCAGTTCTGGTAGTCCTCTTTCACCACTGTCATTAATTGCACTGTTGTAACTGCCTCCCTGTCCTGAATCAGTTCAAAGTGTTTATTTTTCATGATCATTTAACTTTTGGGGAGAGCCAGAAATTGTATGGTGCCAGATCCTGTAGACAAGGTGGAAACGAACATGCCATGATGCTTTCACGTGTGTCCACCCATTGGATGACACTGACCATCAGCATTTGCTGTACTTTTTAATCATCCCACATGAAAACATAATCCAAACAGAGTCTCAGAACTGCTGGCAAGAATGATGTGGATCACTGCTATAACCATGTTTCAGGGAACTCAGGTCTTGGTATTTACATTTCTGTAAACTTAAAAATTGTTATTTTAAATCTGTGTCTTACCTTGCAGAAGTGAGGAAAAGCTTTGGTTGCATATATCTACCAAACCTTGTTTACCCTTAATTCTGCAAGGAGGCCTGGATACTCCAGTAAGCAAAAGTCACTGATAATCATCCACCTGGGAGTTGCCAAGGACCCCAGTGTCAGGTTTCTTTAGCCCCTGCAGGTCACCTAACAGGCCAGAAATTTGGTAGTAGGAAGGCAGGAAGGAAAAATGAGTGGTTGCAATCATTCCTGGTCTCTAGTTCAAAGATTTAGATGCCTTGGTGGACCCAGAAATCTATATATTTAAATTCTGAAAGTGGAAGGCTTGGGAGGCTGTGGCCTAAAGGACCTGTTAATGGAAATCAGTCCTGCCTCCCATGAGCAAGCCAGAGGCAGGAAGAGAGCCTGCTGAGAAGCCCCCTGCAGCGGAGTTCCAGCGCTGCCCTGTGCTCACCCACTCTTCAAGTCCCCTCTCTGGCATAGCAGAATCAGACAACAGAATCTCTGTTTCCTGTTATGAATGTATCAGATTTTATGAAACTTGAACTTATTTTTTCTTCTTCACCTTCTCCCACCCCACCCCCATCAGTCTTGAGATTGAACCCAGACCCCTTCCTGCTGGTCAAGTGCTCTGCACTGAGCTACAGCCCCAGTTGAAAGACGAATTTCTTATTCTGCAGTAAGTATATTTTTAAAGGCTCTGGGACTTTCAGAGAAGAGTTGTGACATCTTTAGCATCTCCAATTTTGGGAAGATTTTGATGGACTTTCCACCCAGTCTTCTCCTCTTTCTTCTCCTCTGATGTATCAGGCAGCCCTGACTCAGGGGCTGTTCCCTCCCTTCCCAGTCTCTGAAATCCCTCCTCTGACTCTCTGCTCTTCCTATCCCTAGAAATATAATAATAAAACTTTAAATCTGGCAGCATATTAGGATCACCTGAGGCACTTTCATAAAATACTGACACCCCAGACAATTGACTAGAAATCTTGGTGGGGAGGCATAAGAATGCAGATTTTCAATGTTTGTATATATAATGCTTGCAACATGATGGTAATGCACAAGAAGGTTGGGGCCATCAAACAAGGACATCCCAGAGCAGGGCTGACTGTGTCTTTAGGTTCTTCTACACTTAAGTCAAGAGAGCAAGAGCGTAGGGTTGAATCTCTGCCTTGCTAGATCTCTGTTTTGGCATCCATGCCAGCATTTTAGATACAGCAGGTCAGTATTTACAGGATCTAGCATCAAATACATTGTAGAAGAGAAAAGTCAAGCCAAGTGGAACCACCATGACTTCACATTCTTGAACTAAGTCAAATCTATTGAAATTTCACTTTCTCATTTTCAGAGTGAGGTTGGCATTTTTCTTCAACCCAACAGGTTGAAAGATGGATCAAATGACATAATGTATTTGCCTTATAAACTTTAGAGTTGCATATAAATTGAATGAGTTTAAGACCTTTTATGTAGGAGTTTCAATCTTCAAGAAAAAAATATACCAATTCTTCCTAAATTAATGCATAGAGTGAATACAATATGAAAACCAATCAAAATGCCAGCAAGATTTTTCATAGGCATCAACAAGCTGGTTCTACAACTTTTGAGAGAATTCAAAGCACCTAGAATAACAAAAAAGAAGCTGTACAAACTTGCACTTACATTACCTGATTACAAAGCAACAGTCATCAAGTAGTGTGGTATCTCTAAAAACATAGGCATATTGTTCAATGGAATATAGTAGCAAATAAAAAAAATAGACCCATATGTTTATGGCCACCTGACATTTCTTACAAGCTCTGTTTCTTATTTTAATATCCTTTATTATTTTTAGTACATTTTATTAGTACACATTTGCCATACGTAATGACCGCGTTCATCATGGGGATTCGTATCTGTGCACAACATATCTTAATTGTTCTTTTTTTCTCTTCTTCCTCCCTTCAGCCCTTCTTCCCCATCCATTAACAAAAGTTTGTTTCCAGTTTTCTTCTTCATTTTCTTATTTTTCCTTTTCTTTTCTTTCCATCCTCCTCCCTTATTTCCCTTCCATTTGAATATTTTGTTCCTACTTCCCAACATCTATCCTGTTTTGCTCATTATTTACCTTTCAGTTTCTTACATAAGAGAATACAATATTTAAACTTGTGTGTCCGGTTTATTTAACTTAAAATTATGGTCTCATTCATTAATCCAAAAATAACTCAGCTTTATCCTTCTTTATGGCAGAGTAGTACTTCATCATATATAAATACAACATTTTCTTTATCCATTAATCTGTTCATGGGCATATGGACTGTTTCCAAGATTTAACTATTATTTGACATGGGTATGCATATATCATTGTCACATGATGCTTTTAACTCTTAGGAAGAAATCCAGAAGGGGAACAGCTGGGTCAAATGGAATTTCTCATTTTAGATTTTTGAGGAATCTTCATACTGATTTCCATAGTGGTTTGCACTCCCACCAGAAATGGGGAAAAGTTTGTTTTGCTCCACAGAAGTATTTGTTATTGGTTGATTTCTTCAGGTTGTTTGTTTGTTTGCTTGTATTTGAGACAGAATCTTGCTATGTAGTTCAAACAGGGTTTGAATTCACTATGCAGGTGAATGAGGATGAATGAATTCACTATGTAGGAGGTGATCCTCCTGCCTCAGCCTCCCCACACGTGTGTGCCACCACATGCAGCTTGATATTGTTTTAATTTGCATTTCTCAAATGACCAGTGGTGTTGAACGTTTTTTATATATTTGTACGTCTTCATCTGAGAAGTGTCTACTCTCTTCAGGTGCAGTTATGGATTAAAAACTTGTGGTCAACTTAACACCAGCTGAATTAAATCAGCATGGTGCTGACTGTAGATGTTCCACCTGAGGAAAGTTGCCAGCATAAATAGAGCCGTGGAGAAGAAGAGCGAGGCATTGTGGGTTCTCCTAAGTGTTCCCGTTTGAGCCGTTGGTTCTTCTGGAGGAGCTTGTCATGCTGGTTTCCCCAATAGGAGTTTGATCATTATCATGAGAGAAGCTCAGGACCTTGTTGGTGAGGGTGGCTGTGGTTCATTTGGGGGAGCTCTGGTCCTCACATCAAGCATTGCTTCCTGGCTCCAGAGGGGAAGATGTGTGCTGTTTAATCTCCAGGACAAACTCGTCGTGCTGGCTTCCTGGCATGTACTCAACTGTTCTTATTGTCAGAGAGCTCAGGACCTCCTTGTCACTGTGGATGACTGTGGTGCTTTTCAGGACAGCCCTGGTCTTTATTTTGAGCATGACTTCTTGGCTCCAGTGTAGAACCCTCAGCCTACCAGCACAGTTCCTTTACCCTGCATAGACTTTCTAGCTTTCACAGCTGACCTTTGGGCCTTCCCAGTGCAGATCTGTAAAACAGACTGGCGTGAGTCCTTCTCATGGGCTCTAGGCCTCCAGTTGGACTCATGGGAGGCATTGTCATGGGCTCTAGGTTTTCATCTGGACTCATGCAAGACATTGCTGTGGGATCCAGGCCCTTGGCTGAATATTCTGGGTCTTTAGTGTTGTGGACAGATTTCCTGCACTTTCTTGTGTTTAACTCTGGGTGACCATCATAAAATAATATTATAAATTCTGAGTCCTGATTGCAATTGTTCTCCTGACAACCCCTGACTACCACAGATGCCCATTTTTGGATTAACTCTTTAAATATAAGGGTCTGATTTTTTAAAGTTATTTATATATTCTAGACGTTAGTCCTTTGTCTGAAGAGTAGAAGGTAAAATGTTTTCTCCATTCCGTGGGTTATCTCTTCAATCTGTTGAAGGTTTGTTTGGTGTGCAAAAGTTTTTTAATTTGATGTGATTCCACTTGTTGACTTTTTGTAGTATTTTTTATGGGATAGGAATTTTGTCCGTAAAGCCTTTCCCTGTACTAACCTTGACAAGAGATTTACCTATTCTATCTTCCAGCAGATTTTTTTCTGTTTTTATACTTAGATCTTTGATCCAGTTTGATTTTAGTTTAGTGCATGGCTAGAGATATGGGTCTAGGTTCTGTCTTTTGCATGTGGAAAGCCCGTTTCCCAAGCACCCTTTATTAAAAAGGCTTTTTTCTGCTGAAAGTGCTCCATCCCTTCGTCAAAGAAAAAGTAGCTGAGTGCTTGAGGTTGTTTCTCCATCTTCTGTTCTCTATTCTACTGATCCTTGGGGGTTTTGTTTTGTTTTGTTTTGTTTGCCAGTACCACACTTTATAATATAACTTCAAATCCGGGATTGTGGTGGCCCCTGCCTTACCCTTCTTGCCTAAAATTGTTTTGCTACTTTACGTCTCTTCTGTTTCCAGATGAATTTTAGGATTGTTTTTTTCTATTTTTTTGAGGTAGGCTACTGATGTTTTGATTGGGTTGCATTAAATCTGTGCAACAGCTTTGGGAGTATGGCCATTTTCACTATGCATTTCTTTCTTATCCAAAAACAGGCGGTATCTTCCCATTTTCTGATATCATCTTTAATCTCTTCTTCAGACTACTGTAGTTTTCACTGTAAAGATCTTTTACTTCCTTTGTTAGATTGATTCCTAAGCATTTCATTTTTCTTGATGATGTTGTAAAAGGTGTTTTTCTCTAATTTCTGAGTTTGTTGTTTGTGTATAGCAATGCTATTGATTTTTGAGTGTTGACCTTGTATCCTGCTATGCTACTCAGTTTTGTTATTAAGAAGATAGGATTGTAATCAATGATCATCCAATGAAAGACATATTAAAAATAGAAAGGTACCATGAAAAATCAATCCAACAGCTGCTAGACAATGCAAAAAATTATATTAATAAGGCTAATTGGAATCAGTGAAACATTTTGTTTACAAAAGTAGTAAATTTTCAAGCATGGAAAAAGAATTTGACATACAATTGAGGTATATAGAACCGCTGATAGTCATGATAAGAAAAAAGCGCATTAAGACAAATAATAGTCAAGATGCCAGAAATTCAACACAAGAATGGAATATTAAAAGCTATTAGAGAAAAATAAACAAATCACCTGTAAAGGAAAGTCCATCAAAATCACAGCAGACATCTCAACTCAAACCCTTAAGGAAAGCTTGGAGGGAAGCATTTTAAGCCCTAATAGAAAACAACCTATAACCCAGATTGATGTACCTTGCAAAGTTATCTTTCAAAATTGGTGGCGAAAGAAAATACTTTCATGATAAAGAACACCTGAACAAAGTCATGACCACCAAACCAGCACTTCCAAAATTTCTGAAGTATATTCTAGAAAGAGATAACAAGACAATTCCCAATAGGTAAATCCACCAAGGAAGGCATGCAATTACACAGAGGGAAAAGAAAGGGAACCAACAACAGGAAATAATATAATAACAAGGATAAGTCAATACATATCGGTTATAACTAAGCACTAATGTAAATGACCTCAATTCATCAATCAAAAGAAATAGACTGGCAGAATGGGTCAAGAAACAAGATCCAAGATTATGCTACATACAATAAACAAATTTAACTCAAAAATAAATTCATAGACTGAAAGTGAAAGGATAGCAATACTCCATGGAAAGGAATCTGGAAAAAAGCAGGGGAAGCTATTCTATCTGCAGACAAAGTAGATTTCAAGCCAGGACTGAGCAGAAGAGACAAAGAATGCTACTACATATTGGTTAAGAGATCAGGAGGAAGAGATAACATTCATATATATATATATATATATATATATATACACAACAATTAGCAGCATACTCAACTATATAAACCAAACAATAATGGACATAAAAAAATCAGATAGCACAATTGTAATGGGACACCAATACCTGCCACAGTGTCACAAACAGGTCAGCTAGACAAAAAATTAACAAGCAGCTGAACTAAAATAATACAACTTAAGCAAATTGGCTTAGTTCCAGCCAATAACAGAATACACATTCTCCTCAGCAGTACATGGGACTTTCTCCAGAATAGACCACATAGTAGGCCACATACTGGCTTGTAGAACAGGCAAGTGCAAAGGAATTGGAATGATCTTATTCATGTTATTAGATCATAGTGCAACAAAATTGGAAATCAATGGCAAAAGAAACCACGAAAACTACATAAACACATGAAAATCAACAGGTCAATCAACAGGTCACAAATTAAAGAAATTAGACAGTTTCTACAAGGAGGCCTTGCATTTCTGAAAGGGATGAGCAGAGAACGAGAGGACTTTAACAGAAGCTGAGCAAAGATGGCCAGTGTTGCCGAGATGAACCATGAGAGCGCAGTATGATCAGAGATGCCAAGGAACAAGGGGACTTTGAGAGAAAGAGACAGTAATGTCAAATGTGACATCAAAGTCAAACACAATGAGATGCCATTGGGATTGCCAAGTGAGAGATTGTTGGTGTTAAATGCCAGGAGCAGCTACTATTAAATCCTGTGAGCAGCTTGGTTGCAAAGGGCCAGGAATGAGTGAGAAGGAAGTGGAGATGATAGGCAGGCAGTTTGGTTATGAAAAGGAAGACAGAGAAAGGTAGTGAGTAGGCAGGAGTCATGTAGGATCCAAATGTTTTTTAAGGTATTGAAGAGACAACAGATTTCATAGGCTATTGAGGCACAGAAGCTGAATAGAAGCTGAAACTATACACAAGTGACCAAAAATGTAAAAGTCTTAGTCATATAGAAGATGAAGAGGGTAGAAATAGGAAGAGGACATGCTTTCCTCTGGGACTATAGGAGGGAAGTAGTGGCTAGTACAAACCCAGAGGACTCGGAACGCTTAAGAGCAGGAAGTTGAGAGAGTTCATGGCAGACACTGAGTTTCTCAATGGGTTTGAGGACAGAAAGAAAAATTAGAATGGCTGTTATCGAAGACGCTGGGAAGGGATCTAGTCCGTGATTCACAAGTATGTTGAGTGTTGGCTCCATGCATCTGTGGTGCCACTCAGAGTGGCTGCGTGATTTCTCTCCACTAGACTGAGTTGCTTATGTATGGAAATCAGAAAAGCAGGTCACTAAATTGATCCACGATTTGGATGTAAAATGAGGATGTGGTGGAAATGCACAGTGGGGAGGACACACACAAATTTATCAATACAGAGGAGAAAGTGAGGAACTCCAGACACTACACTAGAGGGAAAAACGTGGAACCATGGTGATGGAGTCACTGAGAGAAAAATAAAGCTTGGAGGTCTAGGGGAGTGTGTGAGTTTGATAAGCAAGTGGGTAAATCAGAATGATAGAAGGTCATGGTCAAGAGAAAGACACTCAGGTACAGGATTCCAGAGGGAAGATAGCCTTTGATGATGCCAAAATCCCAAGTATGGTGACAGAAATTGAAATTTAAGTATGGAGTAAAGTCATGATGCCCAGACTGTGATGTTGCAGGAGCCTTCCCATGAATAGTATGATGTGAGCAGAAGGGAGGAGTGTGAGCAAGGTGTCAAAGTTTTCAATGAATGGAGGGGGGTACAGGGAGTCAAGATGTCAACTATGGTGAGTGTGACTCAGACTTGAGAGGAAACATCTATGCACAAGAGCAGAGTGATAGGCTGAAAGCAGCATGAGGGAGCAAGGCTGTGCTGGGAGCCGAGGGCTCCATGGTGGGGAGGTATAGAAGAGAAAGTGTCTCCACCTGAGAAAGAGGCAGGGGTGTTCTTGGTGCTCGGCCAGGTTTCTGGTAAGGCAAGGAGATGGTGACAGAGAGGGAGGACAGTGCTGCACCTGATCTGAGTGGCAGGGCACGGATGGGGTAGGTGAGGGAAGAAAGCAGCTCAGTGAGGGTGGGGGCGTGCAAGAGCATGGTGAGGCTCTTGTGGGGACTTAGGTGTCAGGATTAGGAGGCACAGACAGGGTTTGTGGGCATCAAGCTTATGGACAATTAATATGGTAACCTCAAAGTTCTTAGATGAAGCTGGAGTGTGGTGAAGAGTTTTGCTGATGCCTCAGAGGAGGAAGAGCTAGAAAAGATTCCTGTTTGGAATGCTGGAGATAAATTCCCTAGGACATTTACCATGTGGTGGAATCAGCCACTGCCAATGCCTACTTCAAGGAGAAAGATTTTACCTGGAGACTTTCCTTAAAGATAAAAGATTGTGCCAGATGTTGTCTCAATGGGTGCTCGCTCAACAGTATTGAAAGAGTTGAGCACATCTGGTAACTGTGGAACAACAGAACTTCCGAGCAGGAGATGGGTGGGAGGTTAGGGTTCATTCCTACCATGTGGTTTCATGCTTTTGAAGCATGGCTGCCTGAGCAGGGAGGCATGGGGTGATCTTTGGCCATCTCCAGCAGTTGTACTTCCCCAGGCTTGTCTGCCTCTCTCATTCCTCCCAGCACATGCTCATCTTTCTCTCTTCTTGGAAGAAATCTTACCCACTTCTGTCTGGCTCACTCATTTTTCAGACTGCAGGTGGAGCCAAGCACCTCTTCCTTGCTGAGCTTTTTCTGGCCATTTCGGACACACTTGGGGACTCCTATTACATTCTTACCAAGCTTTCTCAGACTTTCCTGGAAGCCGGGATCCCATCCAGTCACACTGCTTCCAGGTATCTTTAAATCTTAAACACTTTGAGGGTAAGGGCAAGCTTAAGTATTTTTTACTTTGCATATCTCATGCCTAGTGGGAACATTATAGATTCTTAATCACTAGTTGAATAAATGAATGAGCAAACAGGAGATTAAGTAGGTAGTGAAACACTTTGGAATCAAACAACCTGGGATTCCATATATTTATTCTGCAACTTATTATTTTTATAATACAACAAATTCTTAATTCCTCATCTGTAAGAAAATCATAAACTGTAAAAGAAAACTTATGTCTCTAAGCTGTCATGTGTCACAGTCAGCCCAGGATACATCATAGTCATTATGTCACCACCAAGGCCCCCACAATCTGGTGATGAAGAAAGTATATGGAGGGGAAACACACGCTATTCTTGAAGGGAATGGCTGTGTTCCTCACTTTCCCTCCCTGAAGACGCCATTGTTCCTCCAGCTCTGTTATTATTCTTCATTTTGACGCTTTTTTGAATTGTCAGGTTCTACCCTTCCTAATGTTTCCATTTTGAACGGTGTCATGTTTCATAATATGACAGCACTACTGTGCTCAAGAACTTGTCACGGGACCTCTGGGAGAGTGGCCGCATGGTGAGCAGTGGCCAATCAGCCTCTCCAAGGTTTGGCATCCAAAGAGAAGAAGGATGGAGGTGGATGTAATCGCAGGACCCAGGATGGATCTGCAGGGGTAACTGGAGCCTGTGGGGAGATGAAGCGGGGGACCCCATTGCAGGAGAGGGAAGTGGCATGTGGTACTTTCTCCTGGACTTCTGGCTTACGATGTGGGAGAGGCAGCTTTAGCCTACAAAAGCACAGTGACTACAGATGACTTCAGATGCCCCCGTGGAGAAATGCACTAGGGGAATAGAGCAGTGGATGTTGTGAGCTGCAGTGCCCGGCGAATTATACCAACCCAAATGTTCCTAGGAGAGGGTGAGTGACCCAATGGCATTTTGGGGAGGGACCAGCTGAACCCAGGGCTCAGAGCTGCTGTGGGCTGGCTTCATCTCAGGTTCCCAGTGTCTGGGTGAGGTGCAGCTTTGGAAGATGTCCAGGGTCCAGGAGCCAAGTTCAAGCTGGCAAGTGATACCCAGAGTGTTGTGGGACAAAAAACTCAGGTCCCAGTCTCATAGCCAGAAAGCAAGTTCAGCCTGAGCATCAGTGGAGCTGAAAGTACAGGCTTCTGAGATTACCCAGCACCCCACCCTAATCCTACTGCAGGTTTGCTAGGATCATTCAACATAGATCTGGGCTCTGTCTGCCTGTTTGTCTACCAGTGACAGCAGAGACACCCCTGAACTGGACACTATTTTTCCTGTTTTGTTTTTCTTGATGTTTGTTCTTATTTTCTCATGAGCATGACCATTGTCTTTAGGGTTGTTTTGTTTTATTTTTTTCTTGTTTTTTTTTGTTTCTTCTTTCTCGCCTGTCTTCTCCATCAGTTCCCCAAAGCTTGAGTAATCTTTTACCCTTCAGCCTTGCCTTTAATCTCTCTTTCTTCTTTTGTTTCTCTGTTTTTTCTACTTACCCTTGAGGGTAAATTGCTCTATTCAGGAAATGTTTACTATATATAATTTTTTGGTTTGCTTTAAATTTTGTTGTATAACTGTAAATCTTGTTCCTATGATTAAAGGTGGTAGTTTGTCATTTTCTAGGCTTACTTGATGCTATTAGTATTGATGATTGTACTATTTTAGCAAAGACGACATAGTTGTTGCGATCAATTGTTCTTTGCCAATTCTAAGTTTGTCTGGGGGTCATAAACAATGCCATAGTTCACTTTTAAAGATCTGTGTCTGCAAATAGATGGTAATTACCCAAGGAGGTCTTGATACTGGTAATAAAGCTATCTACCATAAGCAATTTACATGCATCAGCATAGAAAATGAGTTTTTAAAAGTAGAAAACAAGTCACAGCAAGACGCAACACCAGGCCTCCAACTCACCCAATGCAAATCTGGGGGGCATTGAAGTAGAAGAAACCAAAAGCCAACTACCTGAACTTCCTGAAATGGTAGCAGTGGAAGTAACAAAGAAGATGAATGAGGATCTAGAAAAAAAAGACAAATAAGAAATAATTTCTCAGATAACTAAAGGGATGATGACCTTTCAGATTAGAGTAGATACAGATAAAAAAAAAGAGGAGTTTAGGAAAAAGGTAGAAACCATGAATGACCATCAGTGGATAAAAAAGTGTTTTTTACGTACAATGAAGAACTACTCTGCCATAAAGAAGAATATACTTGAGACATTTCTAAGTAAATGGTCACCCTTTGAAACCATATTTTAAAGTGAAATACACTGAACACGCATATTCAAGTATCGTTTCTCTTATGAGAGAAGCCCAAAGGATAAGGAAGGACCAAAAGGGATAACAGATATTGGGTAGTTGGAAGAGAATATTAAAATGGGAAGGGGAGAAAGGGGGTGGATAGAGAAGGAAGGGAAAAGCAAAAAAAAAAAAAAAAAAAGAGAATAAAAGGAAACATGGACACAAAGCTTTTGTAAATAAAGAGGGCAAGAAGGGCTGAAGAGTGGGGAACAGTGTGAGGATGAAAAAGAATCAAGAAACATAATATATGGTTACAGATTCCATATGAGGATTGTCATGTATAATATCAATATACCAAGAAAGTTAATTTTTGAAAAAGAACTTGCTGTGGGCCCCTTGTGGTAATCTACACTACTTACTCTCATACTTAAGGCTTTCTACCAGCGAGCTCCGTGTTAACTAGTCAGGCTTCCCTTTCCCTACTGATTGTCCCATATCTGGGCTGTTCTCTCCACTTCTTCCTGTTATGGCTTGCATCTAGATGTCCCCCGAAGCCTCATGTGGTCATAGGTGGAGCTTTTTCAGAGGTGGCTGGATCTAGAGTGTGTGACGCTGGAATGAAGGGTGTGTGATTACTAAATTAGTCCTTTGATTGGTTCTGGGTATGGATAGTGGGAAGGCTGATCCTGGCTGTGTGTGCTACCTGCCCTAGGTGTGAGTGCTACCTACTGTAAAGGCATGTAGCCTGGATATAATAAAAAGGGCTACTGTGGTCGCTAGCTGCTTGCTTCTTTGCTACTTTGCTGTTTTGCTGCCTTCTGTCCACAGTAAACTGTTTCTGTTCTGCAGTGGCCTTCTGTCATGCCATCTTGCCTTGGAGTCAGACAACTATGGACTGAAAGCTCTACACACCATGAGCCAAACAAATCTTTCCAAACTTCTGTCTTTGATGGTCCTGCTAATTAGAATATTCTTTCCACTCCTCAGCAACAGTTTACATCTGACCCTTTCCCATTAAGCTAAAGATTTGTTTTTCTACTCAATATTTTTTGTTTCCAGTGGTATAATGTTGTGAATTTTTATTGTTATTTTGTTTTGTTTCATTTTGTTTGCTTGCATTGATTTTTCTCCATAATTATAAATTCAGTCTGGGCTTGGTGTCTACCCTTTGATTTGTAGATTGCTGGAGAATTTCCCTGGGGCCACCTTATGTCTTGAACTTGTCTTCACGCTTCTTCAATACAAGAGCTGAGTCTCTGTTTTTGAAACCCCCATCCACCCCTCCACACCCTCCCTGCTATACTTTGGGGCTTTATCTAAGTAAGTACTGAAACAGGTGCCTGTTTCAGGCTGCAATCTTCTTGTCTACAGGAAGTAGGACATGTGTTACATCATTATGAAGCCTGCTAATAGCCCTGAAAATATCAGACCTTAATCCTAGAACCTAATCCTGTTACCTTGGATGGAGAAAGGGTCTTCAGAGACGTGACCAGGTTGAGGCTCTTGTGATGGAAAGATCAACCTAAATTATCTATGTGGACTCTACATGCCATTAAAAGCATCTTGTAAGAGAGAGGGAGATTGAACACAGCAAAGCGGAGAAGGTGAGGTTGGAGTGAGGGGGTATAAGGCAAGGCGTGCAGGTTGCATCTCAACTGGCACAGTTTTCTACTTTAAACCTCACAGGGAGCTCAGCCCTGCCAAACCCTTGATTTCCCCTAGCAAAATTTATTTCATGCTTCTGACCTCCAGAAGCATTTTAGAGAATAATTCTGTACCTTTACAGGCAACCAAAACCAAAACTCAGAAAAAGAAAATAGGTGCTTGTCTAAGCTTACATGGAAGTGCTTATGCTGAACAGGCATTTGAACACTGGTCTGTAAAGATCTCTTTCTAGTGTACACCCCTATACCCAGTTTTTAAAACCATCTCAGTCAGTGATTAAATGAATTTGGTGTGTAGCCAGATAAACCCTGGGCTCAGATCTTTGCTCTGTCACTTGCTAACCATTTTCCTTAGCAAGTTAAGCCTCGGATTTATTATTTAAAAATTTGTTAAGGTAATGATGATATATGTAAGTATTGTTCTATAAATAGTTCATATATACAAAGCTTTTTGCACAGGGCCTGACACACAGTAATGTCTCAGTATATCTTAGCCATCATTTTTACTGCTGTCTTTAAAAACAGATTCAGAAATTCCCTTACAGTGTAGATCTATCAAAATCCCAGGGAACCGATTTACACTACTCTAGAAGCCAGAAAACCAAATCACTAGTTCACAATGAGACTGTCGGGCAGACCAGATACCATGTCACCACCCTTGGGATGGTGTAAGGGACATGCTGAGAATTCCTCCTCTCCATGTCCATTTTGAAGGATTCTGATATGACTGTTCCTCCTCTCTCTGCAATATCATCATAGCCTCTTTTCAGAGAACATATTTTCAATTTAATGTATGCTGAGCCACGGCAGCGAAAGCCTCCTTAATTTAAAAACTTTGACCCCAAAAGGATGACTTATCTGATCACTGAGTTCAAGATCTTGGCTCTGTCCCTCTTTGGGGACTGTCATCCCTCTTCCTGTCCTTGGATATCACTCTTTATTCTCAAAGGAAAAGAAAGCAAGTTTTTATCATGGAGACAGATCATGTATTGCACAAAGTAACAAAAAATTCCCTACTGGCCATCTCAGCTGCAGATCTAACAATCTAAGCATGTTAGTCAAAGACGCTATGATGCAAAGAGTCTGAACTGAGTGTCCTCAGCTGCCCTTCGGAGTCCTTCTCGAGATGTTTGTCTGAGTGTGCCTGGCATTGCTGATATTTGCAAAGAAGCCTATGGGATGTCTTCCTGCAGTGTGAGACCAAGCTGCTAGCTGTCTCCTGCAGTCAGCCTTGAAAGGCTGTGAAATTCCTGCTTCCAGCAGCCCTGAAGGGAATGTCAAAGACATGCGCAGGTGATTACAAACCGCTCTTAAAATCAGACCTCTTTCCTGGCATTCTGCTCTCTCTCTCTCTCTCTCTGTCTCTGTCTCTCTCTCTCTCTCTCTCTCTCTCTCTCTTTGTGTGTGTGTGTATCTACACAGAGCATTCAAACAGAACTGATAATGAAAGTTAAACATATTTAAAGGAAACAGTACTTTTATTGTAACCACTTTTAAAATTAAAAATCTGCCAGGCAAGTATCATAGGAGCATCAAGAAAGAGCAAACCTCAGACATCTTATTTGAGGAAAAAACCTTCAAATATGGCTTTAGAGTTGTGGTCTCCCTAGGACCAAGGTTCCGATCTTAGCCTCCCAGTCTGACTGTGACTGTCTAGTTGAATTACTCATTTTCCCCTATGTAAGAAAACACAGGCTGCTGTTTGTGGGATCGGGTCACTGGAACTTTTAATGTCCTCTCTTTTCCATTTCTTGGTGTGAGTGCCAGTTAGCTTTCTTTTCCTGTATCAAAATACCTGAGACGATCAACTTGTAGGAGGAAAGGCTTATTCAGGCTCGCAGGTTCCAGATCCTGGTGTCTTGGGCCCATTTCCCTGGGCTTGCTTGGAGGCAGCCGGCATGTAGGGAGCGTGTGACGTGGAGCAAGTCGCTCACCTCACGGCTGCAG
Organism: Hydrochoerus hydrochaeris; assembly: GCA_004027455.1. Taxonomy (NCBI): domain Eukaryota; kingdom Metazoa; phylum Chordata; class Mammalia; order Rodentia; family Hydrochaeridae; genus Hydrochoerus; species Hydrochoerus hydrochaeris. Next base: position 233,790 of record PVLA01002974.1, read on the forward strand.
GAATCAGTGAGAGAGCGGAAGGAGCTGGAGCCCCACCCCGAGAGCCTGCTCTCAACCGCCTGAAACCTCCCAACAGGCCCCAGCGATGAAAGTTCTGCCACCTCCTAACAGCACTAAACTGCACCATTCCAATGGTTTCAGGACAGGATGACTAGAAACAGTACATTTTTTGTTAATTTTTATGAGTTAGTATAACAGGAAATACAAAAATGGCAATTTTTTTCAAATTTATTCAGTAATTTTTCTGTGTATTTTTCTGTCCAACACACAGTGCAACATTATAATCTGGACAGTAGCATCTAGTCTTTCCAAATTCTTTTTGCATGACTGTTTTGCTTTGACCAACACACCTCACACTGTCATGCTGGCCTTCCCTTCTCTCTTTTTCTGGGTGGTATAATTTCAATAAAATGGCTGTCCACTGACCCTAATGGTGAAGACATTGATGATGGATATCCTTGTTGCTGTTTTGCTATCCTGTATTTTTCAATTATTTGATCTATTAGACCTAGTCTAAACTGCAAATGAATTTTTAAAAATTACTTATTTATTTATTTTTTGAGACAGAGTCTTGCTATGCAGTTTAGGTTGGCCCTGAACTCATTATGTCCCCCAGGCTGGCCTTGAACTCATGGCCATCCTCCTGTCTCAGCCTCCCAAGTGCTGGGATTATTATGTCCAGCCCTGGTAAATGATTTGTTGAACCTCCTTATTTTGAATAAATAACCAACAAGTTCCATATTGTTTCATCCAGGAAGTGCATAAATATTTTATAATATTTTTCCTTTTTGATTACAGGATAGTTTGTTAGACATTGGCCAACTCTGTCAGCACCACCGAAAGGACTGTTACAATTGTTGACCACTACTGAAATTTCTTAGTTGCATTTCTTCTCTAAAGTCCCATCACTTCAGTATCTGACTAGTTGACAATAAGGAGAAGTCTTTTTTCTCTTTCCATTTCGTAGCAGACTTTCCCTCTCTGCTGTGCTAGCATTTCTCCCCTCACCAGTTTTTCCTTTTACAGACCTTTGGCACCACCTTCCTATTCAGTCTCTGGGTCCCAAAGGTGTCTGTTTTTTTTTTTTTTTAATTTTATTTAAAGAGGAAAAGAGCAAAACAGAAAAAGGGGTAGAAACAATACAGAATTTCAAAAAAAAAATAAACAGCAAGAAATTACTAGGTGATAAATTACATCTTGTCTTCTTAGACATAGTTGTTCAAGTTACAAAATTAAAGCATATAGAGTGGACATTCAAACAGTGAGGCTGTAGAGAAGTTCAATGATCCAGTAACAACTTAGCAACATGGTTATCAATCCTACACACTTAAATATACATGCAGTTATACCCTTTAGAGCACTTTCTGTTCCTCCTTTTACTTTTTAAAAAAAATTTTTTTTATTTAAAGAGAAAAGCATGTAAAGGGTAGAGATAATACAGAATTTTAAAAAAGATAAACAATAAGAAATCACTAGTTGATAAATTACATATTGTCTTCTTAGAAATAGTTGTTCAAGTTACAGAATTAAAGCATACAAAATACATATTCAAACAGTGAGAGTGTAAACAGCTATGCATGCATGAATCTCTACATGTATTTCTATCCTTTCTGTATTAGAGGGAAAAACAAAACTCAGCAATACAAAACAAAACAAATTCCTATAAAAACATGAAACCAAAAAGTCATATAAAACCACAGTACAAGGTGATCTACAATGATTACTGTGATGTTTCTTATTATCTTCAATAGAATTGTCTATATCATCAGGCATAATTGAATATAGCAGTATAATTTAATATAGCAGTACATAACAATATTAGTAAAAATAAAACATTGTAGACAGTATAAAACTTCAAAGGCAGGTAATAATCAAACCAGAGTGGATATTCTAGTGAATCTTGTCATCTTCAGTGCAGTTGTCTATACTCTCAGACTTGATACTATCAATCATAACAGCGTTGAACAAAATCTATCAATACAAAACAGCAATCCAACAGACCAGATTTGATTATGATCAGTCATGGTAAGACAGTGTAGGTTTTACAGAGCTTTAGATTAACTTAATAGGAAATTAAGGATAATTACTGTACTATATTCTGTTATTTTTGAGATTACTGTCTGTGCCCTCAAATCTTGTACAGGTAGAATGACTGGAACAAAATATAACACATCTAAGCAGAGCAGTGTGAGTAATGTGGGTTTTAAACCCTGGTGCACTATTAACAATATAGTGTATCAAGGCCATCTATGTTAGAGATTCTAGTTATCCTTCTCTGCTTCATTTCTGCTATGCTATTTTTTTGCCTTTGTTTGTCTAGTTTTCTCCTTCATTCTACTGCCTGCCCCACTCATTGAGGCCTTTCTGCCACTGTTCCTAAAATCCTGGTATTTTTTTTTTCTCTCTCTAGAATGTCCTTCAGTATTCTCTGCAGGGTTGGATTGGTGGTCACAAACTCCCCCAGTTCCTCTTTGTCATGGAAGCATCTTGTTTCTCCATTAATTTCTAGTGACATTTTTGCAGGATACATCAATCTGGGCTGGAAGTTCTTTTCTTTCAGGGCTTGGAATACTTGGCTCCAAGCTCTTCT
>PVLA01002975.1:0-42500 GCA_004027455.1 Hydrochoerus hydrochaeris
TTTGTTTTGTTTGGTACCAGGAATCGAACTAACTCATGACCGTGTACTTACAAGGCAGGTGCTTATGCCGCTGAGCTAAATCCCCAGCCCTTCTTTGTCTTTTTGAGACAGTTTCTCCCTATTCAGTTCAGGCTGGTTTGGGGCTCACTTTGCAAATTATTGCTAATATTCTTGTAACTGTCTCTGAAGTTATTATTAAAAATGTTTGTCATGTACTTTGCAAAGCATTTAGGATATAGTAGACACTGCTCAGTAAGATAGAGCTATTCCAATTAATGACAGAAAAACTACAAGTACCGTGTTTACAGGTAGGATTTTCTCTGCCTTCGGTCTTACATATTTATAGTGGAGTCTTAAGAACCAGAGTTCTATTTGTAAATTCTCAGAATCAATTGAAAGTTTTAAATGTTCATGCTTTCCCTAAACTAAGACACTGATGTGATACAATATTGATAAAGCAGAAAATCCAGAATACATTTTTTGGTGTAGAAGAAACAAACTGTAAATAAGTAATAGTGTAGTCTCAGTTTTTCTGTAAAACAGGATATATTTGGTAGACAATAAGCCAAAATATTAATGCTATCCTCTCTGGGTCATGAAAGTAGCTGATGTCAATGCTTTTAATACTTTATTTTTTTACTTTCTTCATGTTTTATACTTTCTATACTGGATATGGATTCCTTTCTAGTCACAACTATACTTATATGTAATGCTGTGAAGCGAGGTATATATCAAAGTTTGATACTGCCAGGCTTCGTCTGTGAGCCCATTTCCTCTCAGAGATCACACAGTGGCCCGGGGCTTTCCCTTCTGTCTAGAATCCTTTTGGGAGAAACAAGAAACCAATAAAGTTAAGCCCAGTTTTCCAAGTCAGTATAGACAATACCTAAAATCTGATCCAGCGACAGATTGGAAAGCAGAAAATTAAATCAGTATTTTCACTTGGGATTATGTTGAATATGTTTTCAAAATTAAAAAGGACATATTGAGTCAATACTTCTCCTTAACCATAATTAACAGACAAAGTCTCTGCATCCATTCAAAATAGGTCTGAGTGTATGTATTGGAAATTTTAAGCATATGCACATTTTGACCAGCAATCCCTTCTTGGACTCTGACCTATAGAAAAATGTACATGAGCACAAGATTTATGATCAAGGATTCTACGGCACAGCACTATTTGTAAGAACAAGTGAAAAAATATGGATTTTTACTTGTTTTTGTACATCTTTTATAAAATTTTTAGAAATAATGGTTTGTTAGTGTTCAAGCAGAAAACAGGCATTAAAGCGCCACTGACAATGAATTCACAGTGACTCAAGGAAAAATTACATCCCTGAGATTTAAAGGGCTGCTTTTACCCCAACCTCAAAACATGCACGCCTCTCATTTATTCTACCCTCTTGAGTCAATAGCTGATGCCAGAAATCTCTTCATTATAAAGCACAAGACAACTGTGATTACCAGTTACGTGTAAAGCCAGTTACTCTGAGCAGCCTGCATGCCTGCAGTGACAGGAGAGTCCACAAGATGGCAGAAGCGGGCGCGTCTAGAGACTTAAACTGAAGCACCCAGGCAGGTGAAATTGCATCCTCTGAGTGTGGCTTTTGCTCAGCACTAAGGACAATTTTAGCATCACACACTACTTGTCCACATCTCTTAAGTTAGCATTACATTTAGTACTTCCTACCATCTAAAAGAAAAAGAATTTGCCCCTTTTTTCCTGCCCTAGATATATTCATATTCATCAAACTTAGTTATCCTTTTCTGTTTTAGCATGATTAAATAGTAAAATTGTGGAGTCCAGAGTTATAACCATCTGTGCCTCCTTAGTACCAAGACAGTGGCTAAGAATTCAACCAAGATTTGAAGAATACAAAAATAACTTGTCCACTTTTCCTAACCTTTCCAAAAAGAAGGATGCTGTAACAGAAATAGAATGGGAGATGGAGCCAGAACCAGATTAACCATTCTACTTCTGATGCAGGAGGCCACGGCGTGCCACTGTAAATTCTAAGTGATGTCCTGGGGTGCAGCGGGGTAGAGGAAAAGCCAGCAGCAAATCACAGCTTCACCATGATTTGGAATCAAGACATTTAGAAAACACACACAAAAAAAAACTGGCAATGAGGAAAAAAAGAACAAAGCAGTCAGGGACACTAACCCCACTCCAGGAAGGAAGACATGTCTCCATAAACACAAGGTGAGCCCTGCAAGGGCTGGAAGCCCCAGTGATAAACACTGACTGGGTAGCACTAGCCCCAAGAAGAGCCCATGGTTATTGCAACCTACAAATAAAATATGGGATTCAATTCTTAAAGTGACCCTTTCCACGTGCCAGGCTGGCACTGGAGAAGAAATCCACTGTAATACCCATCATATGTAAGGGTTGTGTATTTAGAAGTCATCTGAGGAAGTTTCTTGCTGAATACTCAGCTACCCTGGGAATCAGAAGTCACAGAACCACCACACTGCATGGTTTCTGGAGTTACCCTACTGCAATGATTAGGTGGTTGTCTTGGTTACTTTTCTCTCATTGTTGAGACAAAATACCTGATACTCAAAATGAAGGAAAGAAAGGTTTATTTATCTTACAGTTTGGGAGATCTAAGTCCATACTAAGCTGGTTCCAAGGCAGGGAGTGTTGCTAAGGGGCAAGCCGTTCACAGTGACTGCAAGCAACAAAAGTGCAAGGGCAAAAGAGGGAAAAGCACACCTCCTTCCCTCCCTTATGCCGTATGCTGGCTCCCTGCCCCTGATGGGTGTGGCACTCACACTGCCAATCCCAGCGCTAGACAATGAACCAATCACAAATGCTAGATTCAGCTGCCTCTGTGGCTGCATGAGGCTTGGAGGGCCAACTCAGACACAAACCATAACAATGGCTGACACCACAAGAGACAGCCACAGAGAGGGAGAGGGCTAGGCATAGGTCTCTAAGAATTTTAAGCTGCAGCTTAGATCTCAGAATGTGGAGGACAAATGATCTCACACTTTGTGGTGAGAACCCAGGCTGGTCCCAGGTGATTTTCTGAGGGGAGTGAGTTTGTCCAGCAAACTCATTGATCCCCTCACTGCCTGCTTCCAGGACAGTAACAGTGGTATGTTCGCTGTCTCCATCTGCCAGTCGGACCAGGGATATAACTTGACTTGGACATTTGCCATAACCCAGAGTATAGGGACAGAAGAGTGTCTGTTCCTATACAGACAAGTGGAACATCTTGTGTGGCAAGTGGAACATCTCATAGCCACATAGAGTGCAAAGCTAGTTGAAGGTAGCAGTGGCTCAGATCACACTGAAAGATGCAAACACCAAAAGTCACTACAGTGAATATAGCCCTGAGGCAGACAAAATGCCACTGACTGACCCTGCACATCTTCTTTGTAGAGAAAGTGTTTCTCTTGCAGACAACATATGACTGAGTTTTGTTTTTTAATCTGCTCTGCCAATCCACCAAAGAAAATGTGATATATACAGATATTTCTTGTTTAATGACCTACCTGTTAAATGACATTTCTTCTTTACAACTGAAGCATGCTGTTTGGACTTACGACTTGTTTGAGAGTTTTGTACAGTTCTGTACATCTTGTTTGTAGAACCTCTGTGTCTTTTTTTAAAATATATCTTGTTTACACAGTACTGTAAATTTTTCTAATTGAATGGCATAGTAAATTATTGTAGTTTTATGTTCTGTTACACATTATAGTATCACATAAGTAGTTATGTAAATAAAAGCAAAGTCATTGAGTTGGAGTTTTCTTTGACTATTTCTTTGTTCTGAATATTGTAATATACATACTACATACAATTCCTCATTTAGCAACCAATTCACTTAATGACCAGGTGGCAGGAACTTTATTATTACACAAGAAATGGCAACATAAGGCACACAGAATTAAATATCATATTGTTTCTCTTACATAAGAAAACCAAAATACAAATAATTTAAAAAAGCAAAATAAAAGATGATGAAAAACAGGGAGATAGACTTTGTAGAGATAGGAAGATTTGCAGGCAGGCAGGAAGAAGTAAAAATTATTAATATATGTACCATTTTTGCAACATGAGTGTAGTTATCATGCATTACAAACATATGCTAGTACACCAAAAAAGAAAATTGTATACAGCATTCCACTATTTGTATAAAAAAGATTATATGTTTGTTTTTGAGTGTATACAGATGTTCTATATATTTGTGTACACACATATCATATTTCTTTTTTTAAAAAAGCAATAGCTTATTACTGGAAAAATAAATGTATAGCTTTTCAACAGGAAACAATTTTCTGAATGATGAAGTATTCGTGGTTCATTGTCTTTCTTGTATATTACAGTAGCTTCCCATTACTATGCCACAGAAATGTGTCTGTGTGTGTGTGTTGTGTTGTGTTGTGTTGTACAAACATGTGCCCATTGATAACCATCCAAAGTATTGCCTGATTAGCATCATAGGAATGCAGAATCCCAGCATAATCTTCAGCATCAGAGCCTGCATTATAACTAGATCCTCGGTGACTCTCATGCATCTCAAAGTTTAAGAAGTTCAGCTGTAAACAACTGCCAGATCCTTAAGAAAGAAGTCTAAAAGTATCTCTGAAAGAAGAAAGCTATCTGCAATATAGTAAGTTGCTCTTTAATGTGCTCTTTCAAGAATTGATTTTCAATTTTTTTTTTTCTTGGAAAGAGAAAATACAGATAGGCTCGGTAGTCAGTCTTACTGTATCACTGAGTAACTTCAGGGGAATTACTCAGTATCTATGTTGCTTTGGCTTTTCATATGTGAAATGAGCATATAAACAGCACCTACATTACTGATTCTTGAGATTTGAAAAAATGCATATACCATGGGTGAGCAAAGTGCTTGATAAAGTATAACTGTTCAGTAAAAGTTAGCCATTATTTTTAAAAGGCAGGACTTCATAAGCTGGACATGATCCCACTGGACTTGATGATGGGTCCTCTGTACATAGGAACAGAATAGAAAGCAAGTGAATAGAAGCTGGATGCAACAAAGAAGCACCCTGTGTGCACTAGCACTGAGATAAAGCTCTTTTGTGTTGTAAGGAGACCAAAGTTACGAAATTATTTCCAGTAAAGTTGTGGGGGAGGGTGCAAGTCTTGGGCTTGCATTGGGGGAGGTTGGTTCTGAATAACTAGTTTTACCATGACGATTACAAGAATGAAAGTCATGCTCATGGAAAACATCTAAAATTTATGTGAGAAAAATAGCTACATGTAAGCTAAGACTATAATTTCTTAGATGTTTCATCTACACATTTAGATGGGTAGCTAGAGAAATACAGATGAATGCATCGAGCAGCATGTGGAAGGCTAAATTGGTGCAGCTGTTCAAGAGATAAGTCTGATAGTATTTAGGTAGATAGAATACATAACCTATGACTCAGCCCTCTAGCTAAAATAAATCTCAGTGGAGGTTGAAATGCATGCATATATAAAGATGGCAGTGTGATTTGTAGCATCGAGCAACTGAAGGCAACTGTGAAAGTAAATGAATAAATTGTGGCCTATTTGCAAGGTAATATGCTTAAGGACAAATGGCCAAGCAGACCTACACTTGAACTCTACAGCAGTGCTGATTGAATGTACTTCATCAAGACAAGAAGTTAAGGCACTGGGATCTCCAAGTTTTGCCATATCACAGTCTGCAACTCACAACAATCTTACAAGGCCACATGGCTTACTCTGGGAGAAAAACATTGAGCCTGGGCTATGGATTTTGAAAGTTATGAAACTGAAACAACAGTATGCCCTTCAGAATACTAACAGTAGGTTTTCAGGAAATTTAAAACTTGTTGCTGAAATAACTTACATGGAAAGTCAAAAGCCCAAGAACAGCCAAATTGTCCTTAGATTTGAAACAGTATTTGGCTACCCAGTTATCTAAACTTCTTATAAAAGTAGAACACCTAATACTAGGTAGTATAGACAAAGAGTTAACTGAGCAACAGAACAGAATAGAGATCAGAAAGAGAGCACACAGAGAAGAGCTGAGATGCAGATACCTAAAGAATAGAATGCTAACACATAAATGATGCAGAGAAATGGAAATGGAAAAATTGGTTGAGCTCTTATTCCACATCATATATGTAAACCAAATCTCAGAGGAATTAAAGATTGACATATAAGAAATTAAAATTTGAAATGTTTAGAATAAAATGGTAAAGATTATATTCTGTGAGGTTTTCTTTAAAAAGATCCAAAACTGCATGAATCATTAAAGGAAAATATTAATACACTGATGATATTAAAATTTAAAATATCCATTCTTAAAAGCACCAGAAAAAAGTGAAAAGGAAATGTAATAAATTTGAAAAAGATATTTGCAACATACAGAATCAATAATGCAATAGAGTCTGAATGTGTTTTCTAAAATTCTGCAAGTTTTTAAGTTAAAAAAAAGAAACATAGACAAAAGTTATAGCATGTATTTCATAAAACAGAAATCACAAATATTGATTACACACAAGAAAAGATGTTCAACTTCATTATTAATCTTGGAAATAAAACTAATATCACAATGAGACATAATTTTACCACCACTATATGTGCAAAAATACAGTATGACACTTCAAATATTGGTAAGGATTTGAATCAGTGAATATTTCTGTACTAGTGCTCAGAATGTAAACTGATCTAATTACTTAAAAAATTTTTAACATCTTCATATCAAGTTAAATATTCTATACCCCAAATCAAGCTGTATCATTCATGAAAAAATATCTTGGACATGTGTACCTAGAGAAATGAATAAGGACATTTACACTGGTATTACACGTTATCGGGTTCTGCCCTAGATCCCGGATCTTCCAAATGAGTGTACGGCAGAGATTAAATAAAAAGAGACAAATTGTATAATTTTAGGGGCTCCATCCAGGAGGATCAAAACCCTTTTACTTGAGCTCCTAACTCCAAGGGTTAAGACCCCATCTTTTCTGGATTAGCCTACTTTATTAGGACCACTGACAAAGGGTAAGAAAACTAAGAAAAGGCAGGAAAGGAGCAAGACCCAGGGAGTCTCCAAGCTGTAAATTAGGCCAGTTTAAGAGAACCATCTTATTTCCAAGAAAACAGTCATGGTAGAATGGAGACTATAGGTGTAAACTTCCTTTAACTGCAGTCTCCACTTAATTAGTGGAGGAGCCAAGGTGTCTTCAGCTGTGGCCTTATCTTGCCCTTTGAGGTTTCATTGGCCTCATTGGTTACTACAAACCTGAGCCAAGATCAGTGATTCATAGAGGTTCACTTACTATGAATCAGCTCCTGTCACCAGGCAAGGGGCCGAAGCCTAAGACAGACTCACAGATAAACACAGAAAGCCAATTAGTAAAATTTAAATCCTGCTCAGAGCTGCTTTGTAGAGGTGTCCAACAGCATGTGTCAGAAAAAATTGGAATGAAACCCCTCCAATTTCCAGTGACAGGAGAATGAGTTAAATAAATTGTAGAATAGAATATTATCATACAACCTAAATATGAATGAATCATAGCTCCAAGAGAGCATATGGACACATTTTAGAAGCATAATTTGGAACAAATTAGGCAAGTCAAAGAAGCTACAATAGAATGATACAAACACTATAATGTGCAAAACCTTACAATATATTGTTAGGAAAATGCATACAAAACTAAATTACTTAAATAAAATGTAAGAAAAGGATACACATAAAACTGATGAGAGCTACCTCTGAGGAGGGAAGGTGATATAGGTTTGAGAAGAATCAGATTACAAAAATTGATCGAATTCTAGTCCTTAATTTCACCAGTGAACACAGTAGAGAGGTCACAGGTACTCATTTCCGTACTATAAATATGCCTTATGCCTTATACAAATGTTACTGTGATTTTTGCACATCGATTATCACATCTTTTAAAAAATTTAAACACACTTACTAAACAAAATCCAAAAATTAATGACAACACCTGTATTCAGGCATGGTAATTGTTTTGCCTTTCTCCTGTATTCAACTTTATTTCCTTTAGTACTTTCTTAAATGCACAAACTGTAAACATCTCACTCTTCATTGCCCTTCTCTTGGGAAAGTATTCTGCCAAAGAAAGACAGAAATAGATGAGGACTAACAGGAGGGGAAAAGTAAAGAACACATCTAGTTACAATGAGGTTTGAAGAGACAATTTTTGCTTTACCAGGGGAGAATAAAAAGAAATTTACTGCCTTTGAAAAATACCATGAATCTAGGTTTCAGTTTTTAAACCGTTCCACCATTTTTACTGAAAAGTATAAGGTCTTGCCATTCAAAAGTGTTACAACTTGCAGCAAGACATCTGTACTAGCTTGCAAAGTATGTGAGATAGGTGTATTTTGGTAGAGTCCTTGTCTATGATCTGCTATTGCTCATAATTTCACAGACTTCTCTGGCAATGATGATGAGACTACTGATGAAAATGTACTTGTCTTTGGATTTATAACACTTACATTCAAACTTTATGTTATGTAATTAGTAGATTCTTTTTCCTTTTTTTTTCTGTTTTTTCACAGGTGACACTTAGATTCTTGTAATTTTTCAAAGGCTCCTGGGACATCATTCTTAGGCTGCCACACTTGATCTATTTCTAGTATCATATTTTTCCCTGAGTTCCAGACTTCTCCAGTAGATGCCAAACATTGAGAACATTGAGATTTTATGTTAAATAAGAATTCTAATCTAGTTTACTTACTAAGTAGGTCAAGTTGCTGGAGCTTTCTGGGCTTCAATTTACTTATCTGGAAAATGAGAGCCAGAATGTCACAATGTCTTTCCCACTCCAGGTTTTCTACCTCTCCCTAAATATTTACATTCTTGTACAAACAAAGCCTTATCATTTAGTGGGGAAATAAACTACTTCCAATTAACTCAGGAGTTTCATTCTTCCAATTTGCCAAATTCAGGAGAATTGGGGAGGAAGCTAGTTTTTTCACCCTGCATCTGATTGGTCTCTTGAGGAGCTCATGCTCGCTCTTAGGCCAATCACTGCTCCAGAAAAGATGGGCCTTTCCAATTGGTCCACCTGGAATCACATGCTCATTCACTTAAAATAAAGGAGCAGACATAGTGATTGACAGACTTACCAAGACCTCTTGTTTTGGAGAAGTACAGATCATCACAGAAGGTAAGAATGTCATTATAAAGGTAAAAGTATCAAGTTCTGCTTGAATAATAATTCCCTTCACTGTAGTGTTTTGAAGACTGAATGTTTCAGACAGTGTGCTTAGTATACCATACGTTAAATTTTTGTTTGAAGTTATTTTTTGTATAAATTTAAATTAAATATGATTAAATTGAAATAGTAGAACATGAGATCATATTAAAATGAGGCATTTTCTCAAAGTTATTTTTTGTGTAAAATTAGAAAAAGTCTTATGCATCCTTTGCAAAACAAATTATCTACAAAATGAAGAAAATAAATATTAGTTTTATATTTAATATAGATTTTTGAGATACAAAAGCCATAATAAAATCTTTAATGTCTTTTTGTGCTAAATAAGCTAAATGTCTCATTTTCTATCAAGAACAAAATGTACACAGGGGTATGAACATATCATGATGGTGTAGCTTAATAGGTGTGAAGTAAATACACTTGTTTCTACAGGGAAAATTTTTTCTAAAGATCTTTGCAACATTTACAGAACTAGGCACATTTTTATAAAATTGAATGGTTGGAAATGACCTGAAAAGTTCATCAAATCTTTTCCATGGCTTTCAAATGACAACCAAAACACTCCAGGGAAAAAACTATATTGGAATAGATTTTTTTCAAAATGTCTTCCAGGGAGACTCTCTGGGGAATCTGGGTCTCACATAAGTCAAATCCACCTTAACCTCTTTCCTTCAGGCTGCCAAGAAAGAATTGGATTATACTCCACCTCTCAAGGCAATGGTTCTCAAACCTGGTTATTCATTAGGACTGTATGGAAAAGTTTATAAAATACAGATTTCCAGGCTCCTTCTAGACATACTGAACCAGGGCTCAGGAATCAGTATTTTTAAAAGCTTCTCCCAGGTATCTTTCTTTAGCTACTTTGATCCATGCAATGGCTTTCGGGAATCACAATATTCAGGACTAAGGAGATATTTAATCGTGACTGTCAGCTGTCATTGCCAAGTGGAATGCGCCCATTGCTGTATCAGGCACTGGAGGAGAAACACTGATGGGTACTTTTACTTTCAAGCTTTAAATGTACATAGGAACTTTCTAAATTTTACCTTCAGAATAGTTATATTAATGGGCTGAATATTGAATAAAAAATATCAGTCAGTACCCAGTTCTAAAACCTCTCCATGCATTAGGAAATAAAAAAAAAAGAAATAAGATGAAGAGAGGAGAAAGAATAAGTAGACAAGCTACCTTCATATCAGAGTAGAGAATTTTCTGAATTTATTAAAGCAGCTCCATGGTTCTCTGCAAAGGTTATTAGTTCATGTCAAAGACATGATTGTGAAAGAAACTTAAGAAGATAAGGCTCCATAAAAGGCTGTTTAGTGTCCTCTTTTCTGTTTGTATCACATTACAGACACCACCCATCATGTATGTGCATGTGTTGGCATGTACACTATATGTAAGCACATACATATACATAAGCTGTATAAGAATACATCAAATTGTTACCATATTAACAATAGTATATAATTTTTACTATCATTTATTTTTGCCTCTTTTATATAAAAATACATGTACGTTTAAGAATAGAAAAATATTGCCATTACACCATGCATTTAACACACATTAGAAAGAACAGATGTTGTTTTTTTGTATTTTAAAATTAAAACATAAAAATAATGATACAGAATTTCAAATCAATATAATAGATTAACATTAACTAATCTGTTGTGTAATGTTATCTTCAAAGTAGTTGCTCAGATTAAAAGATATAGGCATGAAAAAATTATTGAACAATGAAAGCACAAACCATTCTTTTTGATGAACCAGCAGATTAGTTCTCTATCTTGTATATATTTTCCTTTTCCTTTCTCCTTTCCCCCATTCCACTTGTTCTTTCTTTTTGAGCAGTTTCTTTCCTTTTTCACTTTCACAATGTCTAGTGCCCATTTTGGATCTTATTTACTCATTCAGATTTTTACACTAGGGAGACACTACAATGTTTACACATGTGAGTCTGATTTGTTTCACTTATGAGTATGGGCTCTAATTGCATTCATTTACCTATAAAAGCCTCAAGTTTGTCCTTCTTTATAGCTGAGTAGTGCTCCACTGTATAAAAAATACTACTTCTTTATCCATTCAGCAGTTGATGGGCATTTGTTTTCAAGATCTAGCTGTTACAAATTAGGCTGCTATAAACATAGGTGCATAGATATTGCTGTGGTATGATGTTTTCATTCTTCTAGGAAAATACCCAGAAGAGAAATAACTGGGTTGAATGAGACTTTCATATCTAGTTTTTTTAAGGAATATCCACACTGACTTGCACAATGGGTATATTACACTCCCATCAACAGTGGAGAAAGATTCTCTTATTCCCACGGCCCCTCCAGCATTGGTGATTAATTGATTTCTTCATGATAGCCATTCTTTCTGGAGTGATATGGAATCTTAGTTTCATTTTAATTTGCATCTCTTGAATGACCTGTGATGCTGAACTTCTTTCTTCTATTCACTTGTCATTTGTATATATTCATCTGAGAAGTGTATGTTCATCTCAGATGCCCATTCTTGGATTGGGTCTTTGAATTTAGGGGTCTGGGGTTTTTTTTTTACTCTCTATATGGTCTAGATAGAAGTCCTTTGTCTGAGGGACTGTTAGCTAAAATTTTTTCCTATTCCGTGGGTTGTCTTTTCACTCTTGTTAGTGATTTCTTTTGATGTGCAAAAGCTTGTTACTAAGATGAAATCACAGTTGCTTATTCTTTGAAGTATTTCCTGTGCAGTCTGAGTTTAATTTTCATGAACTGTCTGCCTACCCTTATGGTGATCAGTTTCTTTTCTTTAATAGCTTTTTATATTCAGTTCCTGTGCTGAATTTCTGGGGTCTTGATTATTTTATGTCTGGGTGTAGATTGATTTTAGCTATAGCTAATTGGAGTCCTACATGCCTCAATTATCTGAATGTCATATTCTTTTCCTGTGCTTGGGAAATGTTCTGTTATTACTTCTGCAAATAGTTTTTTTTTATGTCATTTGCATTGCCTCTTGCTTTTTCATTGATACCAATTTTTCTTATATTATTTTTCTTTATGTCGTCTTGTAGAAGTTGAATTGTTGTTTCCTGATATTTTACTTTTTTAAAGAGGTCTTTCCTTTCATGGTCCCTTTCTACAATCCTGTATTCAAGGTCTAATAGTCTTTCTTCAGATTCATTCAAATGGTTTTGCCAGCTTTCAGTGGAATATTTGATTTCCTGGCTATCTCCTTGAACCTGTTTCATGTATTCTGTTTCTTTCCTGTATTGATCATTCATGATTTCCATCCTCTTCCTATCATCATCTATTTTCTTATCTATCTCTGCTCTAGGTTTGCTGAGTATTTCCTTTAAATTTGTTGACATTTCTTTTTTAAACTCAGAAATTATTTATGATCTGATTTCCTGTATAGCCTCATGGATTTGTTTCTTTACTTCAGTTGCTATCATTTCAGAAATTTCAGGTGCATGACTTTCATATTTTTCTATGTTAATATCCCATGGCCTTGTTCTAGGTTGGGCTGGAGGCCTAAGAATGCATTTTGCATTTTTGTCTTGTTATTTTCTATTTTTTAAAAAATTACTGTTTTCTTGGCTGTTCTTGTGAGTTTTTGTAGTAGGTAGCTATATCGTTAGTATCAAGGCCCCTATGAAAAGTTTATTTTTCAGCTATGTTGTCTATAGAGTTCTGGATTCTTCTGTAAATGGATGTTGGTCTTGCAAAGGCTTCACTCACCTGTTGGCTCATATTGTTATAACTTCAGAGATTTCACACCACTAGTGTCCCTTGTCCATCTAGTATACCTTAGCTGGGACCATATTAACTACTGTGTCACTGGCATTCCTTCTAATTTCTGGGCCTTTCCAAATGGTTACCCTCACTCCTGGCAGTAGTGAATGGAATGGCTCTTCTCAGGCACCTGGGTTCCCACAAAGGCAAGCAATATGATAGAAATATCTTTTCTGTGGCTAGTGAAACAAAGAAAGTTTAAAATACTCTATACACAGAAAAATAAAATATAAATATTTTCCTAATAGGAAAAATTTCCAGGAGAAATTAGTATCAACCACTCATTTATTTATTTACAACTGTAATTTTATTTATTTGCATCCATAGTTTATTTATCTTGAATCAGTTGTCTCATTAACTATCTCTTAGTAATTTTCTAATATTTTTGCAAGACTGTATTACTCTTAAGAACAAGAAAAACATTATTTTAAAAAAACTTTAAAGTCCAACTTCTGCATTAAGATATACTGTTTCAAACTAGAAGTGGTGGTCTACACCTGTAATCCCAGTCTGGGCAATATACAGATTAATAAGACCCTGTATCTTAATCCCCAGATGCTATCTGGTGATATAACTCAGTGCAAAAATCTTGGGTTCAATTCCCAAAAAGGAGTGGGCAGGAAGAAGAAGAAAGGAGGAGGAGGAGAAAGGAAGAGAGGGTAGGAAGAATGTGGAAGAGGAGGCCAGGGGCGTATATTCTTCCTGATGCCTCCCCTCTCTCTATGCTTCCTGTCTGCCACAAGACGAGCAGTTTTTATCCACCAGGCTGTTCTGCCATGTGTGTCTGCCTTGGAGCCAGCCAGTTTTGGACTGAACCTCCTGAAAACTGGAAGCCAAATAATCCACTCCTCCTTTAAGTGGCAGGTGGCAGGTATTTTGTCCCAGTGATGATAAGGTCACTAATATAGTATAGTTCTTAATTTTTTCTTTTCCACTAGAATGGACTTCCTTTCCTCAGGATGTTGGCATGATGTTTCTGAGGTCTGCTTCAGAATACCACTCTATATCATGATCCAGTTTTATATGTACCCACCTAAGACAGTCTCCTAAGGATCTGAGGCTCTTAATTGACCACTGGTCAGGAAGGTTAAGTGCTAACTCTCACTACTGATATCTAATCATCAGCCTTTATTATGTCTAATCTTGGTGTACCCAAGAAGCTAATTGCATATAGTTTTATCATTAAAAACCCAGAAAATGTCCAGATTCACACTGAGGGCTCAAGGTAGGGAGAGCTGATGGAAAGTGTTTATCATACCTACATAGACAAGAGATAGACAAGTTTCTTATTCTTTATCATCATCATTTTCTTCCATTTTGCACATTTCTACATTTCCAGTGCCAAAAAATAATTAACCATAATGAACACTTAAAATATTTATTTAATGAATAAGTAAATGAATTGCATGGGTATTTGACACTAAAAATAGAAAAATATTTTCCCTTTACAAAGTTTGTTTTCATGATTTCATACAAAGACTCATCTGGCATGTCAGATCCACTGCTATGAACTACCACCCACCCATTTTCATAAAAAACAATTAATATATTAAATCTAAAGAACTACCTTTCTGTACCTTTTATTTTTTCCAAAGACTTTTTTATATACTTAATTGGTTATAAGCTAGTTGGGAAAAGAAAATGACATCAAGAAAAAGATAAATCCAGTAGGCAAGTAAGTACTTGAGAACAGTCCATAGGATGGATATTTCAGCTATGCAGCAGAGGAAGTGATTGCTCCAGATTGAACCCAGCGTCTTCACCCCTTGAAGTACCTGATACCTTTAATTACTACTCCTGTATCTCACCCTAGCCTCCAGCCCCATGCCATCAGAAAAGAACTTCAAGCAGCTCCTTGGAACTCAGACTAGATGTCTGACTTATCAGAGAGGAACTTTCAGCCAACAGAGAGAAAGTTTCCTGTACTAAATAAAACCTCATTCTTTGAACCCAATCACATCAACGTGAGTGAACCAACAAAGATTCTCTGGTTAGTCAAACTTTAACCACGTTTTTGAACCTTCTTGCAGGTCCATCCATATACTTCCTTATAAGATAAGGTTTGAGCAAAGACCCTTGCCAAGTTAGTCTACATAAACCCCTGATATGCAACAGCTTCATAACGATATGCAACAGCTTGATCAGTATAT
This sequence comes from Hydrochoerus hydrochaeris, assembly GCA_004027455.1. Taxonomy (NCBI): domain Eukaryota; kingdom Metazoa; phylum Chordata; class Mammalia; order Rodentia; family Hydrochaeridae; genus Hydrochoerus; species Hydrochoerus hydrochaeris. The sequence continues at coordinate 15,098 of PVLA01002975.1, forward strand.
GATCAAGTTCTCATTCCTCCACAATCTCCCAGGTGAGATGTGATCACCATGTCCTCTCTCTCCAGCACAAACCATTGTACATCATTTTAACTAGAATCTTTTTTTTTTTTTCTTTATCGATGCTTCCTTTCAGCACTTTTTTATCTACTGACCCCTGCCTGGTTCTATTCCTATAAAAAGTTGGGCTCAGTATCTCTCCCTTAATGCCAGGTTCTTTTACAGTAGACCCTATACCTACCTAGAGGCTGACTAAGGTCTACCATACCTTAAGCAGTACCATTGAATAACTTGTCCCTACTGGAACTCATCAAGAAATTAGAAGGTACTTATAGCTCAAGGAAATGGAGCTTTTCTCCTGTAGATATGCAAGCACAGCAATTAATATTTCTAGACCGATCTCTGAAATGTATGAACATAATGATTAAGACAGATTCTTGTATACTATGTGGTATATGTCTCTCAGCTGATGTTTGAAAGACTAGAAAAATGCAACAATGCAAATATTTTGAAACATTTACTAAAGATTTTTTTTCATTTTATTTAAAGAAAAAAAACAGAAAAAGGGTAGAAACAGTACAGAATTTTAAAAAAACAGTAAGAAATCACTGGTTGATAAATTACATATTGTCTTCTCAGATATAGTTGTTCAAGTTATGAAATTAAAGCATAAAAAGTGGACATTCAGACAGTGAGGCTGCAACAGTTCTGTTCAACAAACAAAAACTCAGCAACATGGTTATCAATCCCACACACTTAAACATACATGCAGTTATATCCTTTAGAGTACTTTCTTTTCCTCCTTTTGCTTTTTTTTAAAATTATTTTTATTATTTTAAAGGTAGTAGAAATACAACGGAACAAGACAGAACAAAGCCAATGGAGACAGTGCAGTGAATTTGGTACTGAACTTCACAGCAGATTACCAGGATAACAGTAATAGGTGCTATAGTGTATCTCCTTATCTTCACAGTAGTTGTCTAGTCAGTTAGATATAGCAAAATCAAACCAAAGACAGAACATTAAAAAATTAATCAAAAGAGAATATTGAATAGAGTGAAGCAATTAATCACAACGAAACAAAAGTGAAAACAACACTTGCTTTCAAAGAGAAGATAGAGGAGACACCCCATATTTGCTATATTGCATACAGTCATCCTGCCAAAAGATGCTCAGATCTCTGTCCCCGGATGCAGGGGCGGGGGATGTTTGATTGCAAGCCCGCACCCCTGAGAAAGGCCCTTACCAAGAAGGGCGGCGGGCGAATTGCTTCTTTGTGCTGCTTTCTGGGTTCCGCCATGGCCGTGGGCGGATCTCGGGGGCTCTCTGGTTCTCCTTTTGGCTCATGCCAGAGGAAGGCGCTCACCAAGAGGGCAGCGAAACGCTTCTTTTCTACTAAAGATTTTTTTTTTTTTTTTTTTACCAGGGATGGAACTCACAACCTCGTGCTTGCCAGGCAGGTGTTTAAGCCACTGAGCTAAATCCCTGGCCCTTCTACTAAAGATTTTTAAACAAACGATGCTACCCACTGAGCTGGATCAGTTATGCTAATCTCCAGATTATCAAAACTGTAGAGTTCCCACCAAGAGCTGTGGGAAGTTATTTTTATATTTTATTTATTTTTCAATCAGGTTTTATTATACATTTTAGTATGCATAATGAACACATTCATCATAGAGAATTTATGCTTGTATGTAACTTGTCCCTCTTCCCCATCCCCCTACCCTCCCTGCATCAGGTGGAAAAACCGAACTCTAAAGGAGCACATTTAACTTTGGAGAGCTATATGCTTTAACTTAGGATATCTTGTTTTCAAATTTTAGAAGACCCAAAATAAAATAATTTGTGTTTTAATTTGCCAAAGAACAAGAGGAAGAGAAGTAAAATCAGGAGAAAAAGGAGGATAGAGAGGAGAGGAGGTGATTAATGAAGAATAAGGACATCTGGCCTTTTTCTGTAGTAGGTACAACTTTCATTGTGTCTCATGAGAAGGCTGGGACTCAGACAAGTGAAAAGAGAAAGAAAAAATTCTATTCAGGGAGTAAGAGATTTGAAATAAAAAAATTGCCTGTTCTGTTGTGAAAACTCTGAGAATCACACAAGGATATAAATTTGGATTCAGAAGTAGAGCTTTGATTTAATTTTCTTTGTATTTGCACTTTATAAATATGAAACATTTCCATCACATTAAAACGTGTAGAAAATGACATAACAGCGATTTGTGTGTCCATCACAGACTTCAGACAGATGTTAATATTTGGAGGACGTGCTTGACTGTCTAACATTCTTTAATGGCCTGACTTTGAAATTGGGTTCTCTAGAGTTGGCCTGGACATTGTAAGCTTTTGAGGGAGGCATCACACAGAAAAGTCAGGCAGGATGACACCATGAGGTATTTTCATAGACTTTGAACTAGATGCAGAGACTGGTGAAGTAAACAAAATAATGAATTATAAAAGAAGAAATAATTTTCCCAACAAATAATTTTAAAATATGTTGACATTTTTAAAGACTGATATTTTATAGGGGCAACTGAAAAACCAATGTAAACTTCCACTTCAAATAAAAAATAACAAATAAAATCTCTACCTACTGCATCTACCCAAGGACTGTGTCCCACAACTGTGCAGATAAGACCTCCTTCCTCTCTTAGGAGTACATATTTTTTCCTCTTTGTTGTTAAGAATGCTTTTATGAAGAGGGTATGAGATGTTCTCCTTCATGCCACAAAAATCCACTGATATTTTACCTGCTGTATAGGACTTGATATTTTAAATATGAAATTACACTCTTAATTTAAATTGACTATCAATAAAAACAATAAATTGACCAGCAATAAAAACAAACTACCTATTTCAGTACCAGATTCACTTTCCCTTTTTAAGAGGCCTTCTTCTAGAAGTGATTTTTCTTAACCTCTTGGAAAGTAATGGTGAGCTTTTTAGAGCTTTCAATGATACGAACAGCCCACATGTGCCATGGGTTCACCACCACTGTTCTAGGATCAGCTAGAGAAGAAAAGAAAGAAGATGAAAGAGCAAATTTAAAAGAATTAACAAGAGGAGGCTTGGGACAAACAAAAAACAAAAAGGAGCACAGAGGGTGATCTCACTTATATAACAGCTGACACTCATTTCTTGTGGACTTTCCACCACTCAGCAACTCAGGATGCTTATAAGGTTGCCTCTTCCCACAGTAGAAGAAACTCAACATGCATGAGGTGTCTGATGGTTATCTCAGTTGTCAACTGGTTGGCTTAAAAGACATCTAGGGAGTTGTATGTGCTGGGTGTGTCATGAGTGTGACCTTGAGGACCGCATCTGGTCCTTGGACCCTTCCTCTCTGGCTTCTTCCCTTTTTCTCTTCTTCCTAGACTCTATGAGTTGAACAGCTTTAATGTAATTGCATTAAAACATGCTGAGAAGATTAGCGAAGCTTGTGTCAGCATATCTCTGGTCATGTTAAGGAAGCATAACTCTGGGTACTGTATGTGGCCTTCACCCTTTCCTCGGCTCTACTACACCCTCCCCAAATAGTATTTCTGTCATGGAGTCAGTGACCTGGAATTTAATGCCTTAAATTCCAAATTTTTTTTTTTTTTTGGTACTGGGGATTGAACTCATGACCTTGCGCTTGCAAGGCAGGCGCTTATGCCACTGAGCTAAATCCCCAGCCCTAAATTCCAAATTTGTAAGCCAAATTAAACACCTCCTCATTTAAATTCTCTGTGTTAGTTATTATGTCAAAATGATGAGAAACTTAACTGTATTAACACCTAAAACATGCTAAGGAAACCAGGTTATAGAACTGGCTTTTTGTAAATTTCACTCTTCTGCCTGTTTTTCAGTACAGCAGTGGCTTCAGTTTTTACCATTATTCCTAGTATTTGTTGTCACTTTCTCAAACTACAGAATTAGTCCTGCTTAGAGATTAAACCATGTTTTCTGTTGTCTAGAACATATTAATGTAAAAAAATCCTCCCTGTCCCCTGCCCTCTAATCTAGTATAATCATCACTTTCTGTTCCACCACTCTCAGTGGACTTCAGCCACTTGGTTTGTGCCTCAGGTTGTGATTTGTGCTTCCCAAGATTTTCCTTTTTTGGAGATTGAACAATCTTCTCTGAATTACAAATCTTGCTGTACTTGTAAAGCCTGTAAAAACGTGGCTGCTCACAAGTCCACATGTGGACTCACACACTTTGATTTTAGATGATCCCTTCATTCTGATGGGTGCCATAATGGAGGTCAAATCTTGTATCTATCAAAATGCCACTTATTCTTGACTAAGCTCTACCAGAGTCTTCCAAAGACCCCTGTTTGAGGAGAGAGAGTCAAACAGAGCCTTAGATATAATAATAAAAATCTACTGTCTAGATGGAAGGCAGTAAATTGGAAAAAGCAAAACAGAAGGAACTCTGCTCCACTGGTGCCTTGGTTTTAGTCCAGTGAGACTCATGTTGGACTTCTGACATACTGAAACTGTAAGAAAATAATTTTCTATTGTCTAATCCACTAATTTGTGGTAATTTGTTATAACAACAGTAGGAAACTAATATTCATCTTGAGTAATTTTCTTATTTAAGCTCTGCCATCTTCTATAAACTGCCCAGGGGAATAATAATCTACAAATTCTTTGTATAAATAGCTTTTTAAATTATATTGGCAATTATATGCTTCATTTGAATAGTGTTTTTATCATGAAAGATAGACTGAGGGTGAAAACTTTCACTTATTACATGAGGAAACTGAGGTTAGACTGTAAAATGCCTTGCTGAGGGCTGCAGAGTTGAGAAATGAGTGGTTGAGTGAAGGTATCAAATGATATCTTCAGACTCATTCATTGTTTTCCACTTGACATTGAACTTGTCACTGAGAATCATTGTCTGTTACCCCCATTCCAATCACTTAGACTGAAAGAATAGATGAAGATGCTGTTTCTTTTATGGATACAAAACTCTTGTTACACAGAAGTTAACTTGTCAATAGTAAAGAACAAGAACTCCTAATTTTTAACTTGTTATCCAGAGTAATTTCTGCTATGTACTACCACCATAATGTGCACACCTACAAATAAAGCATTCAGCATATTTAAGAGGAAAGAACATAAGGATGAGATGAAAACAAACAATTTACAGCAGCAGTGACTTTTAACAAATTTTTATAACAAATTAGTTAGTTTTTTGAATCTTAGTTGTAAAGTATAAAAACAATACCAACTTGATACAAATTTTTGAAAGAATTTATTCAATAACAATAATAGGAATATTTAATGTAGTCCCTGGAATATGGATGTATGTCAGCTCTCTATATCAAAGTATCACATCAATTTCATGGATTCATTCTGTTCTTCCTCACAGACAAACAGAATCCATATTTTCAGTCCTTCAAAACTCACTGAATCTTGGCTCCAATCAAACTAATAAATTCAACTTAAGAGTTAAGCATGAAACAAAATATGCTCTCACTTCCATGGATGAATGAATTTATTAAAAGTTGGTGGTTCTTTTGCCTCCTTGTGCCTAAACAGAAAAATTGACATGAATGTGGATGGTTAGATTCAGTCTTTGGCTTCTATTAGAGGCACCAAAAAAAGTTGACATTAACCTCAAAAGTTGAACCTTCTGAGAGAAACTGTAATCACGTTCAGATCTCTTCTGTTCATATGATCCCATCAAATGAAAATCAGTGAGAGCACAGTGCCCCCAAATTGAATACAGAGCCATCAAAATGCTGGGCAAATCCATCTGCATTCATTTAAAAATAGACTAGAGCTTATAACTGTAAAGACCCAGCACCAACCTATCCTCTTTACATAAATATAAATTATGTAAGTAAAAAGTAGTTTTGTTTTAAAGAAAAGGTTTTATTTAATCAGAAATGGGGCTGGCAATTGTGTATTATTGTAAAGTTCTGGCCATTTGGGAGTATCTTTTGCATTCTCATAAATTAAGAATGGTGATGCTACTTTACTTAGAGCAATTTTGGAGGAAAATTTCTTTACCAAAAGTAATTCTTCATAGAAAATATCTCAGACAATGAGAAATGGAAGAAATATTATATAAAGAGCTACTCAAAAGATTTCCTCTTTCTTATTCCATGGCTTTCCATGGTTACAGAAATTAAAGGAACGCTAAGAAAATACAGGATATTTTAGTTCTTACATCCTGAGAAGTAGCAAGAAGAGCTTATAACCAAAGCTGCCTTAATGAATTGATCCTAACCACAAAACAAAGGATTCTCAGTGTTCCATAGAAGCTTTGAATGTCCTGGACTTCTCTACCTGGAAATTCACAGCACTATTTTAGTTTAGTTCAGCACGCCTCAGACTGAATTCAACATCTTTCTCCACCTCTTTCTAAGTGGTTCTTTGGTTTTCTCTTTTGCAATGCCACCAGCCCCGCCTCTTCACCTGGTAGTAAGTCTAGATCTTGGCATTTACTTTTCCTCTGTCTCTCCTCATAATCAGCAAATCACCCCACCTCAACAAGCAACCCCTTAAATATCCCTTCAATTCAGAAAAAAATCACAACTTAAGTGCAAGAGCACAATTTCTGTGACCTGGGTGGTAGAAATGTTTTCTTAGCTCATCCTTTATTCTGTGTTCGTCATTTTCTCCCATAATGACACCTAGTTTCATAAACCTCGCTGTTGAGTCTACTCTGCATAAGACTGTCCTGTGGCACTTCACCCCCTAGAGGATAAAAACTACACTCCTTAGCATGGTCTTTCTTCCTCGGATCCTCAAGAAACTTTAGTTTTTGCTGGTTATACCCAAGCCCTGCATTTGCCTGTACTGAACTTGTACGTGTTTACCTCAGATATGACCTGCTCCCTCACAGCTCTGCGTATTTGCATCTACTGTCTCTACCAACAAAGTGAATGCCCCAACCATCTCCCTAGAAAGTCCTGCTTGTTCCTTGAAAGGTCCTCTTCAGCTGCACTTCTCTAAGGAGTCTGTTCTCTTCCCGGGAGGCAGGCACTTTTCTCTTCCGTGCTGTAACACTCATTACACAGATTGTAAATTTACTTGTCTATCTCCTGCTTTAGGTGATAAACTCCTTAGAGTCTTCTTGTGCTTCACAGCATGTGGCCTGTGGTTAAATATTCAATAATTGCTGTCTGGATGAATGGATGAATGAATCGACAGGTTTTTTCCTTTTCAAATTAAATAATTTAGCTACAGGGTTGTTAAGCAACTTGCCCAAGGCTACATGGCTGGCTACTATGAAAGCTCATAAAAGCAGACAAAAGGGACCTCCAGGTTCCAGACTAGTGATGACTGCAGCCAGCTGCTTTCCTATTTGACAAAACTGTGTCCTGTGACTGTATCTTCACCCAGGTTTTTGACACTTATTAGCAAGGTTTCTCTTGTCTTGATTTTTGCTTTTTTACTATCAATACCTTGATCTTCCCCTAGGGAGCCATCTCTCATGCATCTCCTCTGTCCATAATTAGGGTAGGACTGGGTCCATCTCCTGATTTCAGAAGAGTAGTTGCCAGGGCTGCCAATAAGGCTGCTGTGTCCCTGTGGGTGAAGCCTTATCCACATCAGCTCAGGACCTGCTAGGACATTGAGAGAGAGGCTGTCTTTCCCAGGAGCTTATGAAGCTGAATTGGAAGAAAAGGCTTTGTGAGAGAGAAGACAGAGTGAAACACACAGTTAAGTGATTTCTCATGAGTGAGCATGGCTGGCCAGCTCTTCCATAAATTAACATGCTGTGCCTTTGTAATATGTTGACTTGGCTATACTGTACTCTATCTCCTAAAATCCCCTTCACTGCACATTTCTGGTTAAAATGGAACATAACAGACAATTTGTGTGGAGTTCTCAAAGTGGATATGAGGACAGCAGCATTGTTTTTACGTGTGAAAGGGCCCCACAGCAGGGCATGATTGGTTGTCTCCTGGCCCAACGTTGTGGGGCAGCAGGTTTTCATTTATATTACTTGCACTGTGATTCCCCTACTGCTTCACCAGCAGCCAGAGGAGTCCCACGCTTAGTTTCATGACAAAAGCAACCAGCTTCCTTCTATTCTACATGAAGGGGGCAGTGATCAGGGGGTGGTGAGAGCTCACCTTTGTAAGTTTGAGCTCATATGCACGGATGCCGATTTTTCCTCACTCTTCTCACTTTACATCCAGCTTTCTCTACACATCAGCTGCCTCCCGTCTCCAGTATCAAAATCCAAGACAACAGCTTTAAAGATACTGACAAACCATCTTTCGTAACTGTATAGGTCAAATTCTTATAAAAATGCCTCACTGTGCATGTGTGTCTGGGTGTGTGCACACCCTTCATGAACGAAATCTTTTCCAACTGGACATTGTCTGATGCACAGTGCTACCCCTGGACTTTTCCACTACATAACTGAAGTCTAATCACTATGAGTTTGGTTTCTGTCACTTGCCATTAAAAAGGACTGGGAGGCAGAATTATTGTACTTGACTAAACTTGATATCCCGGGGGTAGGATGCACGCTTTCCTTACCCTCAAAACCTCAGCACCCAGCCAAATGCCAGATACATGGCAGACACTTGGCAAATGTATGTGGAATGAACTGACAACAAATGGTTACAGAATGAAAATGCTGTGTTGGGGCCCCAGAGTTAAAGCCTCACACAGTGTCAGGGGTATGGAAGATGAAAAGCAGGCTGAGAGGGGACCCACCGCCTCTGCAGAAAACCCGGAAGATCTTGGGTCTGAGGAGCAGCTGTGCCTTCCACCTGGCAGCTGGGGAAAGGGCACACATGTCTGATGTCTCATGTTCAGTGCTGGCACAACAGGTGTCCCGGCTGGCCAGCCCTCACACGGAAGTGAGCTTCCTGTCACTGCTGACAGAGATTTTTAGATGCACAGAGCAGAAGTGATGTAGGAAGGGATTTTCTAAATAGAAAATTTGAGAACATATCAGATTCTTAGAAAAGGAAGCCTCTGAGAAAGGTGATCTCACAGTAAGGAACTCTGTGAATCATCTAAAGAATTTATATCTCAGGTAAAACAAAAGACTAACCATTCTTTGTGCTTTCCCAGAACTCTTTAACAGGTCCTAAATAAGAAAATGGTTTATAGGAAATACAAAGACAGATTTCTGCCTTGAAGTTCTCTCAAGGTTTTGACTCATTTTCAATAAAAGTAAATCAGGCAGTGGAGCAGTTTATTTCCATGGACAAGAGAAAAACATGAGCCACACACACTGAAAACTGAATCCAAGTGGTGTCGGTGGAGGTGAAGGAGGCTGATCACGATGCTCAAAGATACTTCAGACCCAATTCTGGAATCTGCGAATATTGCCTTCTATAGAGAAAGCTTTGTGGGCGTGATTAAATTGGAGGTCTTTGAAAGGAGACTGTATTCTTGGTAACCCAGTAAGGTCCTAAATGCAATCACAAGTGTCCTGAAAGAGTGAGAGGGAGAGAGAAGGAGAGAGAGACAGAGATATAGAGAGACAGAGACAGAGATTGATTTAGATTTGACCACAAAGGAGAAAGCAATGCATAAAGAAATAGATTTGATGGCTCTGGCCTGGTGATTTTTCACCTTCACAGTAAAGTGAGAGCCCCAAGTCCTGCAATTTGGCCGTAGTAGGTGGAAAAGGTGAAGACAAGGTTCCTCCCAGAGTATTGCAGCCTTCCCACACTGTGATTTCAGCATCTGAAAACTCTCCAGAACCCCAAGAAAAGAGTGTGTTTTGTTAAGTCTTTATGTCCCTATGATATAGGGGAAAGAAACTGCCAACCTGCTAGATGTCTGATATGAGTACACATGCTCTAAAATCAAAGAATGAATTTTAGAAACAATAGAGGTTAAAAGCAGAATATAATTATTGAGAGAAAGAAAGCTGCTGTTTGAGAGAGAGAGAGAGAGAGAGAGAGAGAGACAGACAGACAGACAGACAGACAGACACAAGGGGTCCCAAGAGAATTGCCAAAGACTCTGTCTTTTCTAGGGATTTTACAAAGCAAAACTTCAAGGTGAGATGAGTCCAAGGTGGGAAAAAATGGGAACTCACAAGGTGAGCATGAAGTGGGACAAAACTATGGCCAACCAGTAAGATTCATTGTTCAGGTAAAATTGATCAAATTGGGGACAAATGGGGAAGTGAGTCATATAGCGAGCAGGCATACAAATAGAGCAGTGACTCTTCCTGTAGGAGGCCAGGTTAGTGACTCCTGGCTTCCTCAGGCTGATAAAGACCAATTTAGAATATCAGTCCCTGATGTTTATTCTTAGGATGTGGATGCATTTGTTTTAACTTTTGTCTTGAGGTCTGGCCCACAGTGGAGGTTCCTACTTGCATGGTATCTCATCTTCAGAGGACCTCACTCTGTCTGGCTGCCTATAATATTTCTAACTAACTCAGCTTCCTGTAACACATAGAGACTTGTTAGTGGCCATAAGGACCTAATATAAAGAACCACACCACGGAATCCCAGCTTACAGGACATAGACCATAGAAAGCAGAGCTACACATGGGCCTGTCAACAAAAGAATCCAGCAAAAACCAGATGATCTTGAGAGACTGACTGCCAACAGGTTCCACACCCCAAAAGTGCCTCCTTAGATACAAGATAATCTGCAAGTCCCCTAAAAATTCCCCACCATTTATATTAAGCATCACAAAAATCTCTTGCAGGCATTGCCACCTGATTGTCTAAATTTTTCCCAATAACCTTGATATTTCTCCCACTGTCTAACTCCTTGCTTTTATTTCTCTGCTTGGTTTGTAGTGAGTGCTTCATTTGGACAGCATGATAATTTCTTTCCCTGGCTTTCCCTTGGGATGCATCTTTAAGGTTTCATTAAGTCCATGCCTCACACCCTACAGGACTGAGCATCTTAGTGTCTACATCCAGCTCTGCTTTGTAGAATGCCAGCCAGAATTAGTAACCCAAGGCTCCTTACTTTCCTATAAGGAAAATTTAGTGGACAAGAGAAAAGATCAGAGGAGAGAGAGAAAGAGAGGAAGGAGAAGCAGGAAAAGGAAGCAGAGAAGAAAGGAAGAAAGGAGGTAAAGAAGGAAAGGAGAGAAAAGTAGGCTCTGGACCCCTGCTCAGGTTTCTTTTGGGTATTGGTTCCACCTCTTGCTGGTATGCTGGTATATACCTTACATCCTCGAAGATCAGTGTATCATTCAGAGTTTACTGAAGAAACAGATATAACCCAAGATACACAACTGTATAAGAAATTTACAAGATTGGTTTACAATGGTCAGCCACAAAGTCAGTGAGGGAGCGTGCAGAGGGTGTCTGCATGCTGGAGGCTGAAGCGTCCAGCCCAAGGGCCGGAGCTCACTGCGGTGTCCCGCGCAGGTTCGCATCAGGAGGCCTATGGTTCTGCGATGGAACATGGAAGAATCTACAGTGGAAAGCTGATGAACCAATGATGAAAGCTGAAAAGTCTCAGGTGGAAGCCAGTCTGTGCCAGGACCCAGGAGACAATGTCCAAGCTGAAGGCAAAGACGAGCTCCTCTGAAGAACCAGTAAGCAGCCCTTTCTTATTTGCCTTTTACTGTATGCAGGCTACTGCCTTCCAGAGGGTGTAGCACTCACACCATCTGCCTGCTCTCCTCTTGCACAAGTTGAGGTTGTTACAAAATAAGAAGTCTGGCTCCCTGCTGAATCACTCCTTAAATTTCTGACCTTCTCAAATTGACACAAAGAATAAAATTCTAGGATTGTAATGGTTTGTGCTCTACACCCTAGAATGCTGAGCTGCTGAGTCACTTAGTTAAGCTTCTAGACTTCTGATGTTGACACAGTGTATCAACCATAACTATCAGTTTCCTCATCTATAAACTAGAGACAACGAACAGTGAACATAACGTATAGAAACTTAGCAGAGTGCTCAGCACATAGTAGATGGTCAAGGGAAATCTGTTATTATAATCATAAATCAATCTGTGGTCATTTTTATTCACCAAGTCAATATTGTCTTTCCTGTGTCCTTGGCCTCTGTCACATGGCCCTTGTCATGAATCTATCTTTCCTAGAGTAGTCTCCAATGAAGCAATTTTAATTGTAATTTAATTTGCTCCAGCAAAGAGAAGCCCAAGCTGTGTATTAGAAATTCATAGCAGATGTCAGACACCAATTTGGGTTTCTTGTCTGACCATCAGAAAGGACTAGGACAGTGAGTGGCACAGTCAAACATCCTGAACTGTTTCAAATCCCAGCTCTGTATATTCTAGTACTTTGCACAAAACATTGTTCTTCGCTGTGCCTCAGATACCCCATGTAAAATGGGGGTAGTGTTAGTTACCACCACCAAGATAATAGAAAATGGTGGAAAACACACACTATTCATGATAGCATATCTATGAGGGGAGGTGGCAGGGCAGGGACGTAAAACGATCGAGATGCCATATGTACATGTACCAATTTTCAAGATGAATGTAGCCATTGTATATCACAAACATATACTAATAAGAAAGAAACGAAAAAGATAGCATCTCCAAGTTGCAATACATAAAAAAGAAGAGTAGAAAAAATATGCTCTGCCTCATCAATCATCTGTTCATCCCACAATAAAATACCACTATACACCCAGGAGAACGGCTAAAGTAGAGATGACTGAGAATTTCAAAAGCTGACAAAGAGGTAGAGCAACCAGAGCTCTCCTGCACACAAGTGAGTATGCTGCAGTGCTCAGAGAGGGGCAAGACCCTATCAGGCCCCACCCCACGGAAAAAGGAGTTTGTGCAGCCAAAGGAACATGCTCACTCAGGACCTGTGTCTTCTTCTTCCCTGAACCACAGTGCAGATGAGTAGGACTTCAGAATTTCCTGTCTACATGGTTCATTTTCCCAAGAGCAGAACTATGTGTAAACCTTGGCCCAAAGGAGTGGTTATATGAACAGGGCCTACATATGCATATTAGACTTATTGCAATGTAAGACATAACCAAAAGTAGGAAAAATATCTGGCTTTGAGTAAGCAGATAAGGAATGACTGACTTCACGCTGCAACTGGGGAAAGCTGGCAGAGTCGCTGAGAACATCAATTTGACTGAATCTACTAAAGCAGAAAGTAAACATGCCTTATGACTCAGTAGTTTCACTAGGTACAAAAGCCAATAAAAATAAAGATACTTGCTTATATGTGTGTAATACACACATGCATAAATACACCCACATGTATATCATCAGACAGAGCAGCACGACTCTTCACAATGGCCCCAAACTAGAAACAACCCACATTTTCTTCCACACTGAAATGTGTAACTGGATATAATTATATGATGGAATACTGACAATGAAAATGAATGAGCTGTTGCTATACACAACAGTGTGAATAAAGTTTACAAGTATAATATTGAACTGAAGAAGCAAAATACTAAAGAGAGCATACCGTGTGATTTCATTTATGGAAAGTTCAAAAACAGAGACAACAAGGGTAACAGAAGTCAAGGTATTTGGATATTTACCTACATTCTGCAGGGGAGGAATCTGAACCATTTCTGTGTCCTTTTACATGTGTCCTTACTTGTGTCACCTAGTGTTCTTACAAATTTATTCATAGGTGTCTGCTTCAATGTAGTAGGCTACTGGAGGATAGAGATTACTTCTTTTATTTGTATTCTGTTTTCCAGACACAAAACAGTGCTTAATTCTGTGTCTGGAACTTGAATGATTCTTAATAATTCTGAATTAAACAAGGAGTTTCTATGACCTGCACATGAAGCATTAATCCTATCCCTCCTCATCTCTTTCTTTCACCACATGGGAACTTACACTATGCAGAAGCCATTAAGTATCTTCAGCTAAGATCTTTCATTAACAATCTAAAGTGAACCAGTGGTGAAGTACACCTTAAAGTGTCTGTGTACCGTGATTTCACTCTCTAAGTGAGCGAATGCTTTCATTGAAGAAATTCACTGCCGGCTTGTTGCTTAAATAGCAAACACCTGCAGTTGATGGGGTCTTTCAGGATGGCAGGCAAAATTCTAGAGAATCATCTATGCTATGTGAAGTGGGGATCAAGGGCAACAGCTGACAACAAGACAGCCCACTTCATCCAGAACAAGCAGGTACAGCTAATGCAATCATGTGTACCATGAATGCCACACAAATGCCTCCTACAGGGCAGGGAAGGTGGAGAAAGAAGAACCACATATTTGGTGAATAATTGTGTGTGGTGCATAAGTATTAGCTTGTAATTTGTTTCAATGTGACATTTTATTTAAACAAAAATTCGCTAAACACTGAAGTGTAATTAACTGTGAACTGAATTAATTTCTAGGATTTCCTTTTTCTTTAGAGATACATATGCACAAAGAGACAGATCAAGGATTTGGTGTTTGGAGTAGGGAAAATTAGACTCTATTGAAATGCTTAAATTAGAAATGCTTCCGTATTATGTAATGTTATGGAGCTGTTGAAAGACCATTACTTACTTCCATATGGATCAGCATGCAAAGATACTAGAGTTATCTAGGAAGTAAATCCTACAGAACAGTATGCACCTTTTCAGTTATGCAAAAATTTTAAAGCTCTATGTTTATTAAAAGGCATTAAAAATATATTTCATTAAGGCCCAGATGAAAAACTACCCACACTAAAACCAGGAAAATCCCAGGTAAGCTAAGACCAGTTGGTCGCTCAGCATTTCTCTACTCTTTTAATGGGACAAACTTCAAAGTCCAGCAAAGTGTATGCATGGAACAGAAACTAGGTAAACTGTTAAGTGCAACGGTGCAATCCACAATGATTTTAAAACGGTTATTTTCTCAACAACTAGGAAAAAAAAGAAAATAGTAAGTGGTCAAAATTATTTTTGGTAGATTGGTTTTCAAGTAGGGCAGACTTTAGGTCTTATATATAGAATGCTCAAATACTCCATCGACAGAATATTTGCCAGAATATTCTTCTCAAATGAAAGAGCATTAAAGATGTTCTGGTAGCCACAGGTTGTAGCATCAGCCTTTGATTTTTAAAGCATTTTAAAGATTCTCTCAAATATCATTCTAATTTCATTTGACAAAGTATGAGAAGACTGTCCCTAAAACCAATGTGATTCCCTAAAATCAACCTCCACTCTTTATAGGGAGAATGTTTTTGCTTATAATAAACCCTTGGCAATGAAAATTATCTGACTTTCAATCATTTGCTGGTGTGTGATCACGATTACTTATTTAGCCTCCTCAGCTTTATTAATCCTTTCCTAAGGCCAAGTCCAGTAGCACACAACTGTCCACGGAATTTAGATCCAAGATCTCTGCCTGTTTTTTCTTTCCATCCACCGCCTTCCTCTTCCTGTCTAGACCATACATTTCCCATCTAAAGAGAGGTCCTTCCTGCATAAGGTCAATGCACAAATCACAAAGAATGATTTCTCTCTCTGTACAACCATTTATTTACCTGAAATATGCCAGAGCCGAAAGCCTATAAATGTTTAGTGTTTTAATCCTTCAAAAAAATGTTTAAGGCAAAACAGAACGCTAGAAACATTCCAAATGAGAAGGGCCTGTCCAAAAATATCTCAAAGTTCATTTTCATGTGAACTTGAAGAATAAAACAAAAATATTAACATTCCAAAAAGAAATGCTTTCCACTGTGCTAGATAGGATCAAGTGTAGGCGGTCAGAATTAGTCAGTGTGAAAACTGTTTCAAAAATTTAGGAAAAATCAATCAGAGTTTAAAGGACTTTCGGAGGAAATGTAAGACCACTAAGCTGTCTACAAATTCCAATCTAGGTGCTGGTAATAAGCAAATAAGACTTCTTAGAGCACTTTTAATGATCAAGGAGATGTAATTTAGCTTACTTTAAATTTCTGTCAAAGCCAAGTGTAGTTGGCTCACACCTGTAATCCCAGCACTTGGAGGCTGAGGCAGAAGGAGAAACATAAATTTGAGTCCAGCTAGGACTAGACAGTGAAACCCTGTTTCAAAATAAACAAATACTTACCTACCTACCTATATACATACGTATATAAATTACAGTCAATAATTTTAAAGGGATCCAATACTTCGCTTTATTGCATTGTACCCAGATTGTCAGTGGGCTCACATGCAGTATAAATGTCTTTGGAGCTGCCTGACTTACCTTATAAATGGATTCCCTCTTCTTCCCTTTCCAACATTTGCATAGCCTGTTGTACCAGTTGGTCTGTTTTACAAGACCGAAGAGCAGTTTTCTTTTGGTGGTAGTGGTGGGGTACAGGGAATCAAACTCAGGATCTGGTGCTTGTCAGGCAGATGCTGTGCTAGTGAGCTGCGTCCCCAGCCTCAGCAATTTCATTTCAAGATTTAGGATGTTGTTTCTCACCAAGGGCTGATAGAAACTGATAACAACTTTGTCATCCTGAGATTCCAGTGCAGGGGAGAAAACAGGTTGTTTGCAGATTTCAAATAAGGGCAAAGAGCGAGCTCATTCCCAAGACGAGTTTCTTCCCAGCCGTTCCTTTGCTCTGTTGGCTCACCACATCATCTGTTGTCATTTATCTTTCGGTTTGATCCTGTATGTGATCAAGGAGCCCATCCTTCTGGAACCCTTGGGTAAAAAGGCATGCATACATAACAAACAAACAGTGTTGTTACCTGAGGCTTTCTCTAAATGATCTCATATGGTGTTGTGACTGTAACAATGAATCAGGATGCTGAACTTGGGGTTCAGCTTATCGGTTAACCGTGACATTCTCTGAGAAAGCTGGACCAAATAACATTTTTAAAGAACAGGCCAACTAAGCTCTGCTGTCTTCTGCCCCTTTGAACTGTTGCCCCTCACCATGCCACCCTGCCCTGGAGCCAGCTAACTATGGAATGAAACTCCACAAACAGCAAAAAGCAGCGCAGGAAGACACAGACTGCACATCAACCACACAGCAAGGCCTCCAGGCGGGGTGCATAGGATGACAAACAGGACTAGGGCGTGAAATTGTCAGAAGCAACAATAACAGCAGGAGCAACATGTAGGAACAGCAACCAGCGTGGGAAGAATCCAAGACTTGGTAATTGGCTCTTTTCTCTAATTTTCTTTTTCTCTCTTCTTTGTCTTTTCCTTTCTTTCTCTTATTTCCCTTTCTTTCTATCCTTCTTTTTTAATTTTCCTCTTTTATAAATGGCTGGGGAGAACTCCAGCCACAGAAAACTAATCCCATCCCCTAAACCCATAGAACAAGTTCACATAACCCCTTGAAGACTCCTTCATTCTTTCGTTTCTACCCTCTTCTCTAGTTTCCCAAACCTTGCATAACCACCCTTTGTCCTCCAGCCTTGCTTTTACTTCCTTCCCAGTTATCTTTGTTTTAAATGCTGTCTTACCTAAATTTTCCCACCGCGAGGTAAAACCACTCTACCAAAGGGAAAAACTTTCCATACAAACTCCCAACCTATGGTTTGTTTTATTCTATAACTATAGACTTTGCTCCTATGTCTAAAGTAAAAAGTCAATAGTTGCTACAGTATTTCAGTTTCTAAATTGTGCTTGATTCTATTGTTACTGCCAATTTTACTACCTTAGCTAGGATATCATATCTGCTGTAATCAGTTGTTCTCCCTTCTGTGACAACACTGGGAAGCACTCAGGTAATAACCTCACCACAGCCCTGCACTGGAAGACTGGGGTCTGAGCCAAAAGATACCAATATCCCACTCTCAATTAATTGAAATGGTAGGCTCTTGGGACAGACACAAACCAAGAATTTCCCACACACAGAAGACATCCCTGAAGAATAAATCTTACCTAAAGAGGACCTGCTACTAGTGATATAGCTATGAACGATAAAAACTCACAAAGACCATCACAGAAAACAAAATAAAAATATATTTTTGAAATAGAAAATGATAATATGCAAAAGCAAAATGCAATCTCAGGCCTCAAGCCCACCTAGAATGAGACCAGGAGGCATTAATATAGAAGAACTTTAAAGAAAAACCCTGAAGTTTCTAAAATGATAGCAACTGAAGTAAAGGAACAAATCCATGAGACTATACAGGAAATCAGATCATAAATAATCTCTTAGGTTAAAAAAGAAATGCCAACAAATTTAAAGGAAATACTCAGCAAATCTAGAGCAGAGATAGATAAGAAAATAGATGATGATAGGAAGAGGATGGAAATCATGAATGATCAATACAGGAAAGAAATAGAATGCATGAAACAGATTCAAGGAGCTATCCAGGAAATCAAAAATTCTACTGAAACATGGAATGAAACTGCACAAACAGTGAAACTGAAGAAAGAACATTAGACCTTGAATACAGGATTATAGATAAGGACCATGAAAAGAAAGACCTTTTGAAAAAAAGCAAAATATCAGGAAACAACAATTCAACTGCTACAGGATGATGCAAAGAAAAATAATACAAGAAAAATTGGTATCGATGAAAAAGCAATAGGCAACACAAATGACATAAAACAACTATTTGCAGAATAACAGAAAATTACCCAAGCATGGGAATAGAATATGACATCCAGATAAATGAGGCATATAAATCCTCAATTAGCCATAGCCAAAATAAATTTACACCCAGACATATAATAATCAAGATCCCAGAAATTCAGCATCAGAACTGAATATAAAAACGATTAGAGAAAATAAGCAGATCACTTGTAAAGGAAAGTCCATCAGAATCACAGCAGACTTCTCAACACAGACTCTAAAGGCAAAAGGAAATTTGAATGAAATATTTCACAACCTAAAAGGAAACAACTCCAAACCAGATTAATGCACCCTGAAAACCTATCTTTCAAAACTGATGGAGAAATAAGATACTTCCATGACAAAGAACAACTGAAGAAATTCATGACCACCAAACAAACATTACAAAAGGACTGAAAGATATGCTAGACAGAGACAAAAATGAACTCAATTCCAATAACAACAACAGAAAGAAACCACCAACCAGGGCAAGCAGTTAAACAGAGGGGAAAAGTAGAGAACCAACAGCAGGAAAATAACATGAAAAAGGCAAGTCAATATTTCTCAGGTATTACTATCAATGTAAATGACCTCAATTCACCAATCAAAGAAACAGATGAGCAGAATAGGTCAAGAAATAAAATCCAACAACATACAGTAGATAAGAAATACATTTAACTCAAAAAGAAATGCATAGACTAAATGTCAAAGGATGGAAAACAATATTGCATGCAACAAGAACCCAGAAAAAAGCAGGGATAGCTATTCTGTTTTGCAGACAATGTGAACTTCAAACCAAGAATGATCAAAAGTGATAAAGAAAGTCATTACATATTTGTTAGAGGAAAATTCAAGAAGAAATAGCAATCATAAATATATATGCACCAAATATGGAAGCACCCAACTATATAAGACAAACATTAACAGACATGAAAAAACATATAAACAACACAATTATAAGAGGGGACCTTAATACCCCATTGTAACAAAAAGACCAGTCAACAAAACAAAAATATGAGCAAAGAAACAACAGAACTGAATCAAACCTGTGGACAGGCAGACTTCATAGATGCTTACACAGTGTTCCACTCAACATCCAAATATACATTCTTCTTAGCTGTACAGGAGACAGTCTCTAAAATAAATTATGTACTAGCCTATAAAACATGCTCATGTACATGCAAAGGAATTTAAATTATCCCACGCATATTATCTAACCACAGTGCCATAAAATCGGAAAGTAATGACAAAAGAAACCACAAAAACTCCATAAAAACATGAAAATTAACACTCTCCTGGGCAGCCAAGGTGTCACAGATGAAATTAAGAAGAAGAAACTAAGTAATAGTTGCCATCAAATGAAAATGCACATAAAACTTACTGGAACCTGTGTGATGCAATGCATGCATTCCAAAGAGGGAAGTTTGTAGCGACGAATCCTCAAATCAGAAAAACAGAATGAGCATAAATAAGCAATCTAATGCTGCACCTCAAGGTAGGTTCTAGAAAAAAAAAAAGAGCAAGTCAAGCCCAAAACTTGTATGAAGGAGGAAATTATAAAGACCAGGGCAGAAATTATTGTGATTGAGACTGAGAAAACAATACAAACAATTAATTGAAGAGTTGGTTCTTCAAAAGAATAAATGAAAATGAAAACCCCTATTCAATCTTATCAGTAAACTCAAATTTATTGATAAGGATTGACAAGATAAGAAAAACTCAAATTCATGTAATGAATGTAAAAACTTTGTATTCAGTAGTTTTTATCATTGTAAAAACTATTGATAAGAAAAACTCAAATTCATTCAATAAGGAATGACAAGGGTAAAATCACTACAGACTCTTTGGAAATTCAGAAGATCATTAATATTTTCCTTCAAAAATCTTTATTCACATAAGATGGAAAACACAGAAGAAATGAACAAATTCTTAGAAACATATGAACTACCAAAGTTGAGTCAAAAAGATATAAAAATTCTGAATAACCCAGTATCCATTAATGAAATTGAAAATGTAAGTAAAAACTTAACAAAAAAGAAAAATCCATCCTGACAGATTCATGACCGAATTCTATAAGAAATTTAGAGAAGACTTAATGTCAATACTCCTCAGACTCTTTGATGAAACTGAAAGGTAAGCAGTTTTCCCTCATTCCTGGAAGAAAGCATTACTCTGATACCAAAACTGGAGAAAGACCCAACCAAAAAAGAAAACTATAGGCCAAACTCCCTAATGAACATAGATGCAAAACTCCTCAGTATGATACTAGCACACAGAATTCAGCAAATCAAGACGATTACACATTATGACCAAGTGGGGTTTATCTCATTAAGGCAGGGATGGTTGCACACACACAAATCAATAAAGACAGTACACCACAACAGAACCAAAGACAAAAATCACATGATTATCTCAATGAATGCAGAAAAAGATTTTGATGTAGTCCAACACTCATTCAGATTAAAAAAAAAAAGAAAATCAGAATAAATTGTCTTTAATTCAATCTGATAAAATCCATCTATCAGAAACCAACAGTCAACATCATACTAAATGTAAAAATCCTGAAAACTTTCAATCTAAAATCAGGAACAAGACAAGGATGTCCACTCCTATTCACTATAGTTCTGGTAACAATAGCTAAAATAATTAGACAAGAAAGAGAAATAAAAGGAATAAGGATAGGAAAGCAAAAGCTCAGTAGTTATTACTCTCAGATGACATGATATTCTACATAGAACACACCAAAAACTCCACTGAAAGACTTCTAGAATTAATAAGCAAATTCAGCAGCATAGCTGGATACAAAGTCAATACTCAAAAATCAATAGCATTCCTGTAAATAAACAACAAACTCACTGAGAGAGAAATTAGGAAAACAACACTCTTCACAACAGCATCAAAAAAAATTTAAAAAACAAAGAAATACTTAGAAATCAACCTATAAAAGGAAATAAAAGATTTATACACTGAAAATTCCAGTATTCCCACAAAGGAGGTCAAAGAAGATATCAGAAAATGGAAAGATATCCCTTACTCATGGATAAGAAGAATCAACTTTGTGCAAACAGCCATTCTTCCAAAACTGTTATACAGATTTAATGCAATCTTAATCAAAATATCATTAGCATACATAGCAGACCTACAGAAGACCTTCCTAATATTCATTTGGAAACAGAAGAGACCTAGAATAGCAAAGGCAATCTTGAGCAACAAAG
Organism: Hydrochoerus hydrochaeris; assembly: GCA_004027455.1. Classification (NCBI taxonomy): domain Eukaryota; kingdom Metazoa; phylum Chordata; class Mammalia; order Rodentia; family Hydrochaeridae; genus Hydrochoerus; species Hydrochoerus hydrochaeris. Next base: position 36,670 of record PVLA01002975.1, read on the forward strand.
GCAAGGCAGGAAGGCATCACAATTCCTGACTTGAAGCTATACTACAAAGCTTCTGTGATAAAATCAGCATGGCACTGGCAAAATATAACAAAAAAACAAAAAAAAAGACCTGAGTATCAGTGGAGCATATTAGAAGATGCTGACACAACTACAAACTCAGCCACCTTATTTTTGACAAAGGGGCCAAACATGTTCACAGGAAGGGAGATAGCTTCTTTAATAAATGGTGCTGGAAAAACTGGCTCTCCACATTCCAAAGACTAAAACTGGACACATGTCTGTCACCATGCAGTAAACTAAAACCAAAATGGACCAAAGATCTAAATATGAAAACAGAAACACTAAATCTTCTAAAAGAGAAAATAAAAATCTTAAAGACATAGGGGTAGGCAGAGAGTTCATGAACAAATCCCATACTGCACAAGAAGTACTTCAAAGAATCAACAACTGGAATCTCATCTTATTAAAAAGTTTTTACCCATAAAATGTAATCACCAACAGAGTAAAAAGAAAACCCACAGAATGGGAAAAGACTTTAACCAACTGTCCCTCAGACAAAGGGCTTCTACCTAGAAAGCATAAAGAATTAAAAACAGTCAGGCCTCGCAATTCATATAACCAATCCAAAAATGGGCATCTGAGATAAATGCACACTTCTCAGACGAAGAAATATAAATGGCGAATAAATGCATGGAAAAAAGTTCGCTATCATTTGTCGTTCAAAAAATGCAAATTAAAACAACATTGAGATTCCATCTCAGCCAAGAAAGAATGGCTGTCATCAAGAAATCAACTAAAAACAAAGACTGATGAGGCTGTGGGGGAAAAGGAATCCTTCTCCACCAGTGGGGAGAGTGTAGACTGGTACAACCACAATGGAAATCAGTGTGGAGTTTCCTCAAAATTCAGGATTAGAGGTATCATTTGACCCAGCTCTTCCCCTTCTGGGTATTTTCTCAGAAGAATTAAAAACATACCACAGCAATCTATGTGCACCCATGTTTATAGCAGCCCAATTTGTAATAGCTAAATTTTGGAAACAAGCTGGGCATGGTGGCACACTTCTGAAATCCCAGCACTTGCAAGGCTGAGGAAGGAGGATCATTACAAATTCAAGACCAGTCTGGGCTACAAAGTGAGCCCCAGGCCAGCTTGAACCACATAGTGAGACCCTGTCTCAAAAGGACAAAAAATAAAATAAAATAAAATAATCTTGGAAACAACCCAAATACCCATCAACCACCAAATCAATAAAAAAGATGTGGTATTTTTTATACAATGGATATATATATATATATATATATGCTTTATAATTCAGCTATGAAGGACAAGTGAATGCAACTAGACACCATATGCATAGTGAGATATATCAGACACCCATATATAAAGATCATATTGTCCACCTAGTATGAGAAATTGTAAGAGTAAATAAGATTCAAAATCTACAGTAGGTATGGAGAAAAGGAAAGAAACTGTTCAAAAAGAAAGAACAATTTGGATGGGTAAAGAAGAAAAGAAGGAAGGGAAAATATATATATATATATATATATATATATATATATATATATATATGAATGACAGCTACCTATACTACTAATTTAGTTTAGTTCATTGAAAAGAGTGTTTTGTGCTTACATTGTTTGGTCAATTTTGCATCCTATATCTTGCAATCTGAGTAACTACTTTGAAGATAACAATATGCAATATATTAACCATTATTAATTTCCTATTCTGAATCATTTTTTTCTTTTTAGCATAAAATAAAATGTAATACAATGAACAGGCCTACTAATAAACAAGGAAGAGACAAGACAAAATGACAATGTTCCCTCAGCTTTTCAAATCAACACAGAAAACTTTTTTTAAAATACAGAGGTACATGCCTATAATCCCAAGACTGAGGCTGAAGAATTGCAAATTCAATCCCAGACTGTAAATATTAACAATTTAGCAGGACCTTGTCTCAAAATAAAAACTAGAAAGCTGGACATATCCCTCAATATGAAGTCTTTGGGTTTAGACCTTGGTACTGGAAAAAAAAAAGAAAGCAAGACAAATGTCTACCTTGAATTAAAAGCTACTCATGGGATTAAAAAATAAGAAAAACCTATTATGCACCATAGAAGGAGTCCCTAGAGACTTGGGGTAGTTTTTTTCTTAATATGAGCCATTGATTAATAACTTGGGAAAAGGAGATGTTTAGGGAGTTAAAGACTTATAATTTTGTTTCCTTTGGGGAGTAGAAAGTACAAGAGGAAAGAAAGCCACCTGAGGAATTAGAATTGAAAGGAGCTAGAATAGAATGGATGAAAGTAATTTAAGTGTGTTGTAGGAAGAGAGAAGTCTATGTAAAATAGTTTCATAAAGATGAAAATGATAACAGTTCCTGAAGGTTTGCTGTGTGCTAGGAGCTTTCCATGTTAATTCTATTCAACAGTGAAAGTACTATTACACATTGCATTGACTCTACACACACAGTACTACACAACACAAAAGCTACTCATCCGAGCTGGATGTCACCTTGCAGTCACTATGGGCCAGAATATAGACATGATAATTCTATTATTGTCTATGAGTGTGTAAACTCAATTAGAGTCATTTCCTCTGACAGTGCACAACATGGATACCTCATATATTAATTACTGTATTAAAATCTTTCACACTATGACTCAGTATTCAGGTTTAAATTAAAGGTGGTTTTAGAAGCATACAAACTGAACAAACAGGAAGGTATAAATTTGAAATCCCATCTTTTCTCCCAAATACTTTATGAGATCCTAAGAAATAAAATTACCAATAAAGAGCTGAATTTGTGTTTCATTTTGTTATAGAGTTATGCAAAAATGATTACTTGTCACATACCAAGTAATGTAAGAGATGACAGGGCAAATGATCCAATCCCTAGCCACAGAAAAATGGCATTTTGTAATTCAAAAACCATGGTCTGACTGGTGCATACTTAGCAGAGTTATGCTTTGCTTTTTTTCTCACTAGTACATAAAATAATAGTGGATCATCTGTCTGATTCTACTTAAATTTCATTAACAAGGGTATCTTTTTCCTTTCAGACTTTATTAGTTCATATTTGCAATGTATAATGATTATATTCTCCATGGCAAGCTGGATATGTACATAACACATCTTAATTCTTTTATGTCCACTTTTCCCCTCCTTCCTTCCTCCTCTCTGAGGTCTTAATCTCCTTCCACTGTGCAAAACATCTAGCTATTGCCACATCTTTTCTACCATCTACACTTTTTTTTTTTTTTTTTTTTTGCGGTATCGGGGATCGAACTCATGACCTCGCACTTGCCAGGCAGGTGCTTGTGCCACTGAGCTAAATCCCCAGCCCTGCCACATCTTCAGGTGAGAAAACACAGGTTCAGATATGTGAAATCACTCCCCTAAAGTATGCAGCCCATCAGGTCTAAGAGACATCACTTAAAACTAGGTCAGGCTGATTCCAAAATTTAGGTCAGAAAAACTATTTCCCCCAACAGGGAAAGAGATCATGATAATTCTTTAAAAGACTAAGTGAGAACGTGACACTTTTCTCTGCAGCAGACCTCAATCTCTATGAGAGTAAAAGCCAACATCCTTTTAAGGGATAGGAGGCCTTGCAGCATCTGCACCCCACCTGCTCCCTTGCTTTACCCCTCATCTCATCTCTCTTCTCCCCACTCACTGTGCTCCACTGCCCCAGACTCGTTTTTTCCTTAACTCGCTAGCAAGCTTGCTTCCACTTCAAGCCTGCTCCTATCTCAGGACTTTCCACTCGCTCTTCTCACTGCCTAGAACAATTCTGAATCTCATCTCTATTTTATCCATTACTTCTTTATTCAAATGCTAATCAGGAGGCTTCCTGACTACCTTTTGTAACATCAGAGCACTCAGCTCTATCTTATTTCCTATTTACCCCATAATGTGCCTCATTTGCTCTGTAGCATATGTCCATATGAAATACTGCTTATGACTTTGTTCTTTTGCTTATTTCTTGCAACCATGTAAGCTTCAGAAGGCAGAAACTGATACATTTCTGTATCTATGTAGGTAGTTAATGAATACAAAAACAGGATTAATCTTCCTCTAACAATATTAGTGCACTGTTACTCTGTTCTATATTATTGTCAGTTCACAGTATTGCATAAGCATGCATCTGTGGATTGTTATTACTTATAAATCAATTACTCTGGTTTTCACTCCTCCGGGGAAATTAACAAGTGACACTCTTATAATAGAATTTTTTCAAATGCACATTTCAGGGTAAGATTTTAATGTTAGCTCTGTGACTTGGCTACCTGAAGTTAATAAAGATACTCACCTATTAGTTTCCTCATCCATGAGGTTGGCAATAATAATACAGGATTTCCTTCTGAAGATTTGCATAAAGATTAAATAAAAGAATTTGAAGACCTGACAGGAGCTAAATATTCAATAAAATATTTTTTTAATCAAACTATTTCCAACCAATGCAATCATTAAGACCAGATGGTTCTCACTGAGAAAAATTTTCCTCCAACAGAGATATTCGATGATAGACATTTCGCTTACCATGAGTACAGATGAGCTGTGGGTTGTCATTGACATCTGGTAGATGCAAAGCCAAAGAGGCTGCTAAACACTGTATGATGCAACAGAATTAAAAATCCATGGTGAGAACCATCAGTGTTTCCTGAGATCCATGCCATGCTGGAACTTGGGGCACTGGGAAAACAGGCAGCCAGCTCACCACTCTGATAAGTGGCTGTGAACACCTACCGGCACACAGGCTATGAATCAAACATACACACACACACACACACACACACACACACGTTAGCAAGTGAGAGCCAGAGATCTGAGCATCTCTTGCAAGAGTTTGACTATATGCAATTATAGCAAATAGGGGAGATTTCCATCTGCCATCTCTTTGAAGGCAAATATTTTTATCACTGTTTTGCTCTGTTCTGATTAATGGTATTTCTCTATTCAATATTTTGTTTTTATAAGTTTGGTATTTCCTTCGATTTTGCTGTACCTGATTGAAGGAACAAATATTATGAAGAAAACAAGATATACTATTGTACCCATTGCTGTTATCCCGATAACCTGCTGTGAAGTTCTGTATAGTTCTGTACAGTTTCACTATACTGTCTCAATTGGCTTTGTTCCATCTTATTCTGTTGTATTTTACTACCTTGAAAATAAAATAAAATAATAATAAGAAATAAAAAAGTAAATAACAACAACAAAACAGATCGGTAAGGTACTGAGCAACCTGAAACATGATACAACTATACAGATAATGGGCTTATAAAGCAAAAGGAGGAAAAGAAAGTGCTCTAAAGGATATAACTGTATGTATATTTAAGTGTGTAGGATTGATAACCATGTTGTTAAGTTTTTGTCAGATCGTTGAACAGAACTGTTTGCAGCCTCATTGTTTGAATGTCTACTTTGTATGGTTTAATTTTGTAACTTGAACAACTATGTCTAAGACACTATGTAATGTATCAACTAGTGATTTCTTACTATTTATTTTTTTTTGAAATTCTGTATTGTTTCTACCCTTTTTTCTGTTTTGCTTTTTTTCTCTTTAAATAAAATTTTTTTTTAAAAAAATGCTTCCTGAAAAAAAAAGAAAGAATTGAAAATCCACAGCCAAGAATGACCCAGCCCAAGGCATCAGTAATGGCACTGATTAGAAAACCCGAAAAAGAATCCTTGTTTCACCAATTGCAAACTCCAACACTCAAGGACAACTAAGAAATCTGAAGAGGAAACTTTTCTTCTGAAGAGCCACCATGCTCCCTGTCATCTTGTCAAGTCTGCAAAATCAGCTTAAAATTCAT